>JAAAKQ030002247.1:0-18898 GCA_010016005.3 Zanna intricata | reverse complement strand
ATATCAATTCAAGTAAAACTTACAAGGGAAATTTAGTTAGTTATCATGTAAATTCAAAACCTATTCAATGTATCATGCGTAAATTTAATCATTGTTTATATTCATGTAAAAAATTCCTTGATTTAACAACAGAATAAACACAAGGCATTTTTAAAACAAAAAAAATGTTGTTTTAATTGTTTAAGAACTGGTCATTCTGTTATTAATTTTAAAAACAAACATGTTTGTAAAAAATGTTCTAAAATACATCATTCTTTAATTCATGTTGAAGCAGGTGATAATTCTAGAAGTAAACACGATAACAATACTTTAAAGTTATAAACAGACATGAACGTTCTCTTATCTACTGCAATTTGTATATACTGTTGATAAACATGGAAAATATCAATCCTGTAGGATTTTACTTTACTCGGGCAGCCAAACTAATTTCTGTATAATGAACTTTGTTAAAAAACTTGGATTATCTTTAACAAAAAATAATCTTCCGATTTCTGGAATCAATAATTCACTATGTCAATCTAATTACTGTGTTACTATCAAATTATTTTCAAGATATCAAAACTTTACGTTCGAAGTTGCTTGTGCTGTATTACCCAATCTAACTGATAATCTTCCTACTGAATCATTTAATTCATGTCACTTAATTTGCCTAACAATTTATTTCTTGCCGATTCAGAATTTAATATTTCATCTAATGTTGATATTCTTTTAGGTGCTCTACATTTCTTAAATCTCATACTACCTGACAAGTTTATACATAACCAACATTACCCGATACTTCAAGAAACCAACCTAGGATATATTCTAGCTGGAAACCTTCCTTTTAATCGCACAAACAGTAGTTCTGTTTCTTCATTTTTTATTCGTAATGATAATAAAAAAATCTTTCTGCTCAAATAGAAAAATTTTGGGAATTAGAGGAATGTAACACTAAAACACACAATAAATTCGACACCATAAGTGAAAAACATTATACTGAAAACACAAGGCGAAATAAAAATGTTTCATTACCACGTATACATAACAACTGTGAACTTGGTGAATCATTTGAAAATGCAAAATAAAGATTTTTAGTCTTAGAACATAAGTTTAGCAAAAATCCTAATTTTAAGAACAATTATTGTACCTTTATCAATGAATACTTTCATTTAGGTCACATGTCTTTATTAATTTCTGAAGATTGGTTAACACCGAGTTCAAAGGTATTTTATTTACCACATCATGCTGTGTTCAAGGATTCAAGTTTAACTACAAAAATGAGAGTTGTTTTTGATGGTTCTTCGAAAACAACTAATGGTTTGTCATTAAATGATACATTACTAGTTGGACCTACTGTTCAACAAGATCTTTTTGCTATATTACTTAGATTTAGAATTTATATTTATGTAATTACTGCTGACATAACAAAATGTATAGACAAATTTTAGTTAAACGAGATAAGGAATTAAAACATTATGCTTTAAGAACTGTAACTTATGGTACCGCCAGTGCTAGCTTTCTAGCTACTAGATGTCTTATACAAATTGCTAATGAAAATGAAAACAATTTTCCTCTTGCTTGTAATACTATAAAAAATAATTTTTATATTGATGATCTTATAACAGGGTGTGAAAACTTAAATCAAATCAATCAGTTAAGAAAAGATATTTGTAATTTATTAGAACAATATGGTTTTCCAGTACATAAATGGTTTTCAAACAATCAATCAATAGTCTCATCCAACAGTGATACTTCTATATCATTTAATAAAAATCAAAATGTACGTACTCTTGGTTTTTTGTGGAATAATACTAAAGACACATTAACATATGAGATGAATCAAAGTTATGATACTAAATGTTCAACCAAATGTAAAATTCTATCTGTCATTGCAGGTATCTATAACCTTTTAGGTCTAATTGGCCCTGTAGTATTTTTATATAAATATTTCATGCAAAAATTATGGCAGTCTAAGATTAATTGGGATCAAACATTACCTGATAAGTTATTAGCTCAATGGTCTGAATTGTATAATCAATTAAGTATAGTTAGTAGTATTAGTGTAAATAGATGTATTAAGTTTAACAATAATAGTAATATAAGTTTGTGTGAAGTTCATGGATTTGCTGATGCATCTCTTAAAGGTTATGCATGTTGTATATACATAAGAAATGTTTATGATAATGGTAATATATCATGTAAATTACTTTGCTCTAAGTCAAGAATTGCCCCTTTAAAACAAATCTCATTGCCAAGACTAGAACTCTGTGTTTGCCTATTCCTTTCTTGCTTACTTCATAGGGTTGTTCCTATATTACAAATAAACATTGATAAAATCAGTTTATACTCTGACTCTACTGTTGCCTTACATTGGATAAAGGCTGAACCTACAAGATGGAAAACTTTCGTTGCAAATAGGGTTTCCGAAATACAACAGTTTTCTTTAAACTCTGATTGCCATTATATCAAGTCTAATGATAACCCTGCCGATATACTTTCACGGGGATGTATTCCAGAAAAATTAATTAATAATCCTTTATGGTGGCATGGTCCTAGTTGGCTTTCACAAGACTCTTCCATATGGCCAAATGATCATCACTTTAATTCTGATGTAAACAATATTGACTCGCAATGCTTTATTGAAGAACGTCATAAGGTTCAAGTGTTCATTTTTCAACCTCATATTGTTACTGGTTATTCTGAAAGGTATTCATCATTATCCAAACTACTTTGTGTTTTTAGTTTTTGTTTTAGATTTATTCATTATGTTAAATTATGGATACAATTACTCTTATAAATCATAAGGTATTATCATCAAATGAGTTAAATCTTACTCTGGAATTTTTCATTTATCAAGCTCAATTAAAACACTTTAAAACTGAAATCAATGACCTTCAAAACAACATCCTATTTCAAAACAAAGTAAACTTGTTTCACTAGATCCATTTCTAGATAATAAAGGTTGTCTATACTTCATGTAGGGGGCAGATTAATTCATTCTAATTTATCTTATGATAAAAAACATGCAAATATCACAAGATTAATCATTCAAAGTGAACATTTACGTCTTCTGCATGCTGAGCTTCAATAACTCACAGTTCCCTTTGTCAAAGGTTATGAATTGTAAATGTAAAAATAGCCATTCATTCTGTAATACGCAAATGTTTAAAATGCTTTCGTTTTATTGCTGATAAACAGTCTCAGCAACTTGTTCAGTTACCATCCAGAATTAACACCTTCAAGAGCTTTCGCTAATTGTGCCGTTGATTATACTGGTCCTATCATGATTCGTCATAGCGGGCAGAAATCGAAAACTCTTTCAAAGTCATATATTGTGCTTTTTATTTGCTTATCAACTAAGACTATTCACATAGAACTTGTTTCCGATTTAACAATTGAATCCTTTATTGCAGCCTTAAGGCGATTCACTTCTCGTAGAGGTCTTTGTAATCAAATGTATTCAGATAATGCTTTTAATCTTCGCTCTGCTAGAAAAGCACTTTACCAATTATTTGAGTTATTCAAATCAAAAAATTTCAATCATTTTCAGCATCTAATAATATCAAATGGTCCTTTATTCTTCTTTCCTCACCTCACTTTGGGGGCTTACGGGAAAGTGGTAGCAAGAGTGTGAAGCAACATCTATGTCTTGTCGTTGGACAGATTATTCTTACCTTTGAGGAACTTTACACTATTTTAACTCAAATTGAAGCATGTCTTAATTCTCTATCCCTTTTTGCTATTTCTAATGACCCAAGGGATCCAGAACCACTTACCCTTGACCACTTCTTAATCAGTTCTCCCCTTACATCAATTCCTGACTCAGACTTTTCTGAAATTAATGAGAATCGTTTAGGTAGATGGAAATTATTACAAAAATTTATTTATCATAAAATAAAAATTTCTACAACTTTACAGAATGCATCATAAATAACAAAGATTGATTAACTGGAAATGGATTGAACTGAAAAGTGTAAGCTCAAATGGCACCATAAATGTCATGGTCCCAGTGAAATTCTCTGAAGAGATTAAACATAGTTTGAAAACTTCATTATACACAAGTAAAATTTTCACAATTTTCACCTCAAAATAAATAATGTGTACTGTAAATTTTTTAAAATGGTATTTCATAGAAGTAAAAAAAAAACTTTTTAATTTTCTATATAAGAGGTGGGCCTTAAAATAAATTTACATTTTTAATCTAGAATTTAAAGTGTTTTAAAGAATTTTTTTTTTTATTGTTTAACCTCCGGAACCACAGAATTAATTGTTTTAAAGAATTAAAACAGAGTTAGAATTAAAGTTATTTTTTCAGTAATATGGAATGTTTTGTATTATTTTTTTTAACATCATTTTTAATAGAGCATCATATATAAAACAATCTGGTTATATTAGTTAGATATTTACTGAATTTGGATAAATGTAATTGTTACAGTTAATTTTACTCTGGAAAGGTCAGACAATTTTTTTTCTTCAAAAAACAAGATATAATTACTTAAAAAGTAATAAAGTATACAGAATTTTAATGATAAATCTTATTTTACTTACAATCTATTACTTCTAGAATGTCTTGAATCAGCAGAACGACTCCTTCGTAAACGAAGTTTATTGAAAAAACCATGGTTAGAACTGGCAGTAGAATGAATTCTTGTTACACAACTATCAGAACGATTTCCCTTAAAACAAAAAAAAAAAAAAATTACTTATCTATTTATACTGACATAAAGAAACAATATTTCTAAACAAATAATACCATCAGATCAGTTTTTAAATTATGAATGATTGAATAGTAATTAATTTTCCACGAATGATTTTTCAGTGGGCATAATTTCTAATGCTGAAGAAACAATTAATTTTAAACATTGATTTTAAAAGAACAAATATCTGAAGCAGGAAATTAAACTGTGTTATATCTGACACTAACAGTGAGACAAAGCTGGAGGAAGTAATCTACAATGATGGTAAAACCATTATTTTTTATTCATTTAATTTTGTTTCAATTTTGAATGGGGCTGACTCCTGTGGTTTTTAGCTGCTAAAATACTCAACAGGATATAGAAAAACTGCATGTAGTATATAATTTAACAGTGGTGTATCTAAAAACTGGTGGTACATTAAATGTTTGTGGTATTAAATGTTCAGGATTCCCCAATAATAGTTTCTAGGGTTGCAGAAACAGAAGGAAAAGCATGAGGAAAAATATTTGTATTCAAGAACAAAATTCCTGCCATATTAGTTATGAATAACAATTTAGTTAGTAAGAAGGTAATAGGTGTAGAAAATCCAGCTTTATCTTACAAAATTTTCAACATTTAATTTGTACAAATTTCCTAGAGTCCCATGGAAAAGACCAAAGTAAAAATTATACTCTGGGGAGTTCGACCATGGAAGCAGCAGGTCTACTGGCTGTCCCTCCTCAACTTTGGAGATGAACCGGTGAAGTAGCTTTCTAATCTATGTAGCACCTATCGAGATGTTTAAGGATCAAGGGTGATAAAGATAAGGTTGAGAAATTGTGGGAAACCAATGTATTATAGAGTCTAGGCTTAGGAATGTCATTGGCAAAATCATTACACATTTTAATTCTTATTACTGAAATTTAATAATAATGAAAAATAAATACACTTAGACAAAAATAAAATTGCACTTGGATTGTAAATAAATAAGAAGAAGAAAAATAATGAGGTTACTGGAACACAGGATATCAATGTACTAAATCATAATACTAAGTCACCCCAAATCATCACACTCTTTTGTGTGCCAACTATACATCTGTCTCTTAATAAAATACTTTATCCTATTCAGATCTACTGAAAATCACAGATTACAATTTCATTATAATTATGTAAATAATGAATACAACAGTTAGAAAATACTCTGTTCACATTAAAATGGAATTAAATCTGAAGAAATATTTCTGAAGCAGTGCACCACTTTTTGAATGAGAAATAAGAAAACAGTATCAAAGGCATTTAAAATTATAGAAGATGGTAAACAAACCTAATTAGAAGCAGTTCCTCCATTATACCTTATCAGATATACCTTTTCTGAAATACTTCCCTTTCTTTATCTTTTGATTGTTTTTGGATAATTATTGCCAGAACTTTGTATGCCACTGATCTGAGTTCCATTTGGCGTTTTCAAGTAACCAGCTATTCTCTTCTCCAACGAGACAGTACAGGAGGATAGCAATTTGGCTGCTGCGGGGCTTTTTGGGACTCTTTTCTTTTCTGAGAGTTACATATAAAGCAACTAATGGCTAATCAGTCTATCAGATGACTGAAGCCTTCACGTTCCTTCAAAAAATCTAAAATGAATAAGGAAAAATTAGGTGAATGAATAAAATAAAAAAAATATGAGATTGTGATTAACAGATGAATTTGTCATCCTTTATCCATTTGATTTTCAATTTTAATACCCTTTAATATTTATTCAAACTGGTAGTATAATTTGATAGTTTACTTTCAAATCCGTTACAGATAAATTGTTATGGTCTTAATTAGTAGTTTAAAGGCAATTCTACCTCTCAATAATCATTACAAATGTAATCTCAATAATTACTTATTGTATTATTTATAATGAAGTTCTTTTTTGATTTTAACTTATAAAAATCTAAAAAAAATAAATAATGTTAAATACCACAAATTTCAACCATCCTATATTCCATATCAATGATAACTGAAAATAGTAGCATGGTTACTTTATTTAGTGGAGCTGGAAGATAAAAATGTTTATAACTAAATTAACAACAGATACTCAAGTTCACTGAATAAATTAGGAATGTCATTAACAATGACTACAGATGTTGTAGTCAAATATTATTAAACTATTTATTTTTCCAAATAAAAATAATTAATCATTAATTTACATCTTAAGAAAAAGTTGTTTATTTTACCAAAAACAGCTAGAAAAAGGTGTACTTTGCTTGTTTATTTCTTTTTGTCATAAAAGAAGTGATATGATTTATACATTCATAAAAAATATATTTTTAAGAAATTATTAATTTACTGACAATAATTATACTGTTAGGTATATAGTGTTTTTTGTCTTCCTCCCTAATTCTAATCCTGGGATAAGAAAAATTCTTTTATCCTACTTCTATTATACATAATTTAAAATTATAAATCTGGAAATTAAGGATAATAATAATAATTAATAGTTCTAACTTTAGTCATGTTTAATATTTTCCGTCACTTCATATTTTACAACATATAAATATGTGATTCACCAGTATACAAAATTAAGAGAATAATTACCACCTAACTATGTTTAACCATTTTTCCTTTCCATATGTCTGTAGCTGGCCTCCGTGGCAGCGTCTCGGCCTTTCATTCAGAGGTCCCGGGTTTGAATCCCGGTTGGACATGGCATTTTCATATGCTGCAAAAATTATCATTCATCTCATTCTGTGAAGCAATACCTAACGGTGGTCCCAGAGGTTAAAAAAAATTTCTGTAGTCAATTTCATTGCTAGTTTAATATTTACTGAAATTAGTTTGATCAAAGTATTTGATTCCTATTTATTCATAAAGTATATCCATAACAAAAAAAAATAAATAAAAATAGTATAAAATATATTCATAAAGTTTGGTCATGAAAAAAAATTAACTTGTGAAAAGGTTTTTACTAACAGTTTTAGTTTACTACATATCTACTTCATTTTCCCACATAATGGCCATTCAGCTCTAAGCACTTTTCGTAAAGTTGCACTAGGTTTTCAACCCCTCTGCATAGAAGTTTGTCACCTGGGAATTGAACCAGTTGACAACAGCAACTTCAAACCATTATTCACTAAGCGCACTATTTCAAAAACAAGAAGAATAAGAAGTAATTGCTAGGTATAAGGTCGGTACTATATGGAGGGTAGTCAAAAATCCCCAATGAAAATTTTGAATCTTCTTCTTGGTTACGGCAGCAGTGTGGAGGATGCGCGTTGTCGTAAAGAAGATTACGCCGGATGACAGTTTTCTGTGTACTCAATTTTGGATTGCATGTCTCAGTTTGGTGAGCGTTCTGCAGTACAAGAGAATTATTATTGTTGATCCACGTTCCATGAAATCAACCAAAATGATGCCTTTTCATCCCAAAAAATGGTAGCCAACATTTTTTGACTCAAGTAAGGTTAAACTTAAAATTTTTTGGTTTTGAGGAAATTGAATGGTGTCACTGCATTAACTGTTGTTTCGATTCGGGGTTGATGTAGGATATCCACGTCTCATCGCCCGTATCAATGTGAGAAAACAAATCATCTCCATTTTACCCACAGCATTCCAAAAACGCTCATCAGTGCACATTCTTTGTTTTGGTCGATGAGTACTTTCCGTACCCACCTTGCACACAATCTGTGATAACCGTGTAGAAAGAGATGCGTCCAACATGCAGAAATTTATCCGCCGGAGCACTAATCATCAGTCACTATGGCAGTTTTCGTTTCACTTATACAACGATTTCGTCAGTCTGAATATTGAGCCTGCCACTCCGTTCTTCGTCATGCACATTTGTGCGACCATTTTTAAAGTCTCGACACCATTGTCTAACCCTTCCTTCATCCATTACTGTAGGTTCATACACCAGGCACAATCCGGATGAATTTCAGCGGAAGATCCTTTTGCACACAAAGATCGAATCACAGCGCGAACTTTACAAGTGGCGGTTGAATTGATTATCGCAAATATTATGATCTGCATTCACTAGCAGGTAAATGAATCCACAACAACTGCACAGAATCCACAATAACTGCAGTGTCTTCGTAAATAGCCGATAGATGGCCATGCATGCGTAAAACTGTGTTAAGACCAGCAATATTTAAATATAAACCGACGGCCCTTACTTTATGAATATGCTTAGTTAAAAAATATATATTTATCCTAGTTATTCTTTCAGCTTCCTAGTAGGTTTTTGTTGATCAATCCCTATTATATCTGCTCTCACTGAAACCAGTCACATCAATTTTAATTATGTTTAATATTGCTAATTTTCTGTTTTGAAATAATAGTCACTAAAATTTTTTCAAAATTTGTTAATTAGTTTTATTGTTACTTTCTTATTTACTTCACGCTCTTTTGTAATAATTATAACACGTTATTTTCCATAACATTACACGCTATACCTCGGGGTTGGTAGTGAAATATTTGCTTGCACCAAAAAATTTAATTAAAATCTACTGGATTAATTTATTATATTTTCTTCTATCACTGCAACTGTTTGACCATTTCTATAACTAAAAATTTATTTCCCTCTAGTGATAATTTGAATATTGCTCTCTGCCACTTCAGATATTTGCCTTCTTATTTCAAATTATGTTCTTTCCAGATACATATCTTTAATCCAATTATAATACTTTATTTCTTAAATGAACTTATAACATTAAAATCTATCTTCCCTTTATTAGAAACTAAGCGTTAACATGAATAGACAACAACAAATAATAAAATAAACAAGTACAGAAAATATAACAAACCTGTAGGCAACTGAAAAATGCTGTAACAATTTATCTTAAAATGATTAAAACATAAAAGCTATGAAAATAGATTCATGTAACTAGTTTCATGTAACAAATATGCCGTAGAAAGCAATGTAACTGAAGAGGAGTTCCAAAATGAGATGGGTTAATGCAATGCCTACAACTTAAAAAGTGAACCATTCCTGCAAAATTGAATGAGAACAGAAAACTGATTGTTTGGTATAATTTAATCTTTTCAAATCAAAGACTGTTAGAAAAATAAAGAACTATAAACACTGATGTCGATGATTGACAGATGAACTGGAAGGGAATTATTTAGGATGTCTTAAGAAATATATTGGAAAAAACATTGATTTCAAGAACATGCTCTTCAAGAGAAGAAAAATTTATAACAGCTGTTAAAATGAAATTTCAGTACATCAATACGGTTTTTATAACTAATAACTGAACCAACTAAAAGTAGGATTATTACATTTTACATGTCAGGAATTAGCCAATTTTAAATCATGCACATTCATGCGTCATGCAAGCACTCATATCTTTAAATTAGAAAAAAAATTCTATAACAATAATTTACAAAATTACAAAACCTATGGATGGTTAAACTTGATATGTGTATTGAAAGATTTGAATTTTTGTATTGAAAGAGAATTGTAAATGAAATGGCATTTATAATTAGAAAAATATCATTTGTAATGAAAATGTTTATTTAAACGCACTAGGTCAAGAAATTAATCTGAAAAAAAAGCTTATTTTAAAAAACTACTTATTTTGATTTCAACAACTGATAAATTTAAAAGCCTTAGAAAACAATATAAAGAATAAAACAGTAAAAATTCCAATTGTAAGACTCACTGACACATAAAAAATAGGATTATTTTTTAATATAAGATCAAAATATGATTTGAACACAAAATCTGTTAACAAAATTAACTAATGTACTATAAAAATTAATTTACAGAATGAATGAAAATTGGAAATACTTTAGAAGATAGACAAGCATTGATTTATGATGAATTAATTGAATAATATTAATTAAAAAAATAAGATTAGATATGTAAGAAAATGTTTAACAAAAAAATAGTAAAAAAAAAAAAAAATAACAGTTTGAGAACCTGCACTTATTGAGACATTTTATAATCATGATTTAAATGTCAAATTAAAACTGTTGTTAAATATTTCAAATATTTTATTATGTGACTATTGATGCGAAACTAGCTACGACTGTGACATTAAATGATAATAATACTGGGGGAACAAAAGTGATAATAATAATAATAACACTGATGAGTTTTTTGTACAAATAACAATTTTTTATAGTTACTAGTTCCTGCTAATATCAATATGGTTTCATGGTGAGCTATATTTACTGATATTTAAATGTTGACTTAAGATTTAGATTTAAAGTAAAGTAGTAGAGGTTTTGTTTTAACAAAAGTTAAGCTAAGAAAAACAAACCTTATTCCTGAATTTTAAGAAGAAATAAGCAAACGCAGTAAACGTGAAGAGTAAATTGATTGTTCAAATGCATGTATACATGCTAAATTTCATATATTTAATGGTTATACACAACCTGATACTAGACATGTCTTAAAATTATATAGCTTAAAATAATAGATTGAAGTTTAGTATTTGCTTTCAAGGTTATTATGAAAAAAGAAAGGAGAGGATTTCCTGTTGTTTTCCACTTAGTTGAATATGTAGTTTGCATATCAGTATGCCAAACTCAAATTTTCATTCTGTTTAATACAGAGATTAGCTCTACAATGAATATCATTACTTGCATAGAAACTAACTCTGATAGGTTCTTCTTCTTATACCTTAGGTGCTTTACTTGAATCATAGCCATAAGAAAGACTACGACAGATAAAGTAAAGGAATAAATCAATGTAACCATTTCTATAGTAAAACAATGCTTTATATTCAAGGGCCATTCAATATTTAAAGACACAAATTGCTTTGGACCTAAAATGGTTATTTATTCAATGTATTTTTTAAAATTTTTTAACATAATCTTCAACTACATTAATATACTTGTCCCAGCTCTGAATCAGAATATTTATGCCTCCAAAGGCACTATTATTTAAATATTAAAGCCTCTAAATTATTTATTATTTCACAAAGAAATCTTTGTTTTTATTTCAGAGCCAGTTTAGCACATTTTCTTTGACATTATCACTGTTACTTCACTTCTTACCATGCAGCGTCTCCTTCAATGGACAAACAAATGGAAATTTGATGGGCCCAAGTCAGGAGACAGTATGTTGGTGGGGAGGTAATACTTCAGTACAATTTGTTAATGGTTTCTCAAGTTAACTGAGGTATTTGAGGCCAGACATTATCATGAAGCAGAATGATACCTTTGGGCCGAGATTCAGAAAATTTTTTCAGCGCTGCTGGATTCACTTTGTAGATTATGTTACAGTAGTGTGGGCTGTTTACTGTACTCGAGTTGCTTGTATAATGATATGAACTGTACCAATCTTATTTGTAATCTTTCAGTTTTAATCTCAACTGTAATTCATCGGTTTTCTTGGATGAAAGAGTCTGTACAAGTTTCAATCTCTGAAATTGAATTTCAATTGCTTGTCCAATGCAGTGCTTGTCAATCACTGAAGTTCAATTGTTTCTCTACTAGCTTGTAAAGATTTCTGTGATTCATATGTTTTTTGTATTATTTGGTCATACAAAAGGGAATGCTAACCAGCTATTCACCTTAGCTAAAAAATGAAAAAATTTTTGCTTTTAGCAAAAAATAGATCACTGCATGCTGTTTAATTCACAAACTTCAAGAGGACTTGCCAATGTAAAATGGGGTTATAACAAAACTATTTTACTCAAACAGCTGATCAAGTCATCACAAGGTTACCAAATTACTTTTCTCAAAGTAATACAATCCTGTTACCAATTATTTTGCTTCCACATCTATTTGTGTCTTTAATTATTGAACGACTCTTGTATACTGTGTTTAACACAAGAGGATAGTGTTCATAAGATCATAGAATTGTTACCATAAAAACACATTTATACATGTTATTTTAATTTCACTATTTCTATAACATTTTTCTTTCATTTATTATCTTCATTTAGATATCTGTTTAAGTATATATGTATATATTCATAAACCTCATAAAAATAATGTAAGAAGAAAACACAGAAAAGTAAAATGAAAATGTTCATTCCACATGCAATAAAAACAAATAATTATACAGAATAAAAAAAAAAAAACAAAAACAAAATATAAGGAAAAAATTAACAAAATTATAAATGCAGGCAGAAATAATTCTTCCCTATATTATAATTCTTTTTATGTATAAATTAAATAAAAGGAGAAATTATAGTACATTTTTTCATCAATGTGATATATATTAAAGAATAATCTGTACAAAAATATTTTTAAAATTAAGGTTTATATTTAATTGCACATATTATACAGTTTATCCTTTTTTCTATTTTTTATAAAAAAAAAAAATAATAAAAATAGTCATAAAATGTTTTAATGAGAAACAAAGTGACTTAAATAAAAGAGGTAATGGAACCTAATAACATACCACTTGTGTTTTTTTTTTTAAAGAGAGTTCAATCCTTTAATAAAGAATTAAACATTTTAAAATCAATTTAAATTTAAACTTAATTAAAAAAAAAAGGTATCAAATTAAAATACACCAGCTATTATATAGAAATATGACAGGTTTTTTTTTTGGTGTTGAAAATTAAACAAAACAATTATTTATAATAAATAGAGCCAAATTTATTATACAATATGGTCCAGTTAATCATAAAAAAATAAATAATTAAAAAATAAAAAATCCACAGTAATTAATTTATTATATGTTACGATGATCAATATCACTGTAAAATTTAATCCTTTAACTTTAGAGTCAACTAAAACTAAAGTAGACTAAAAGTAATGAATCAATTAATGTGACAGAATAAAGAATATTACAGACACTATAAAAAAAGTTTTTGTTTACACAAATGTGATACATTATGTTTGGATGTGATGTTAAAAATGTCATAACAAACAAATAACAAATGATTTACAGCACTGAAAATATAATTTATATATATATATATTTTTTTTTTTTTCTTTAATATTAGGATTAAAATAAGAAGTACTCTATTAAAGATAACTGAGCTTTAATATAGATTTTTTATATTGATTAAAAAACAAGTGGTATTCTTGCAATAAATAAGTAAATGAGAAAAAATAATAGAAAATAAGTATTTGAATAAGGATAATTAATAATGTAGGAAGTAATTTTTTCAGATTATATTTTATAAGTCTACATTTATACAAAATTCTAAATATAACTAAGTCTAACTACAAACATATAGAACCAAAATGAAAAAAAAAAAACACACCTAAAAAAAATTTCAGACTCCGTTGACAGGCAGATAGTTACTATTAAAAGAAGCAGCTGTAAAAGCATGCAATATTTTAAAGCTTGTGTCTGGTAATATTTTTCTACATCAGTTTATTTATTGCTTTTCCTTCATAAAATTTTAAAAAGGATAGGTATTTCTAAGTAATTACTCTTAGTTTAATTGAAGGATACGTTTTACAATAGTTTTATTGAAACTTATAATACCTATTTAAATATTCTATTAAACTATAGAAACAAATAAAAGAATAATCAAAAAGAAATGTTAAAGAACAGTAAATTAAAATGTATATAAATGAATCAAACGATTCAATTTCAAAAAAAAAAAAAATTATCTATTTATATTTAATAAAAAAGAAAAATAAACATTTACAAAAAAATGTACCGGACCAAGCTAATATACCTTTGATAACTCCATAGCTAAGAATGCTGGTAATGGATACGATTAGTACCTTGGAGATCATATAGCTTGCATATCACTTTAATGCGTTCCCCTTCATTCTTGGTATAACAGACTGTCCGAATGGAGGTCTCCGCCTGTCAACAGAGTCCAACCAGGCCCTGTCAACTTGGCCAAACTCCATAACTCATTTAATAGTTCTTTTAATAAATATGAAAAAAATAATAAAACAAAAATAAGAAGCACTAGAAAATCAATATAAAGAATGTCATAAAAATTAAAAAAAAAAAGAAAAAAATTAATTATAAAAATAAATGTTTTCTTTGCATTCAGTAGCTAAAATTTGTTTTCTCTAAGTAAAATTTAAATTTTATGCAAAACTATATTACAATAACAAATTCAAACTATCATGATAGAAAATAATAATTATTCACATTTATTAATTTTAAACATTATCTGTTCTTATAAAATAAAAAAAACTGACATCATATTAATCTAGAATTAAATATTTTTTTTGATAAATTATTATTACAGTAATTTAATCTGATTTGATTAGAATCAAAAGTTTGAATTTAATATTTTTTTCCTCCGGCAGTTTATGATTAATAAATCAACTAAACAGAGCAAGATAAATTAATTTTAGCAGATTATTATTATTTTTTTCACAGAAATGACAAGCTGATGCTGATGTTACGTTAATATTTTTTGTGATGAGATGAAATTTTATGGCATGTGAAAAAAATTCTAGATCTATCTCGAGATTCGAACCCAGAACCTTAAGAATGAAAGGTGGGAACATTACCACTCTGCCATAGAAATCAACAAAATTCTGTAAAAGGTTATAAGAGTGTACATAAGTATCCTGGTAGATAAGCAATATTGAGTAATAAATAAAACAGAATTGTAAATTGAAATGCTAATATAAGTGTTTTTTTTTTTAATTATTAAGCAATGCCAAAAAATTCTATAATAAAAATTCATTATGTCAATGTAGCATCAACCTTAATTATGGCTACTAAAGAAATTGATTGAAGGAGATCTAAATCAAGGATTCTACAACTAGCAGAAAGTTTAATAAACCATTAAAATAAATAGAAATTAACATGAAGTAGCAGCAAATATTTAATAGGAAAGCTCATGAAAAGTCAACGACCCATCCATATAATCTTTGCATTTAGTTAATGAATTCATATCTAATGAGATTTTTTCCAACAAGCATAGACATAAAGAATCTATTCTGAGAACCTATTTTTTTTTTAAATAAATGTATTGTTAGAAATGAAGAAAAATAATCTACTTATGTGAATTTATATTTAAAAAATAATTAATAAATTACAATTAAAATTACATGCAAAAATTTTAATGAAGTTTTTTTATAAATGTAAGTTTTTTAGTTAAGTTGAAATAAAAATTATGGGGAAATACTGAATAAGATATGTTTGTGAAATGATCAAGGTCTTTCCAACATTTTTTGATGATTGTTAACATTGAAAAAAAAAAATTTAATTTTGTCAACCATAAATATTTAAAAAAAGTACAGAAGTAAATAAAAAAATCTGAATACAAAATAAATCTTGATGACTAACCTGATCTGTACTATAACTTCGTGTACATTCACTAACATCTGGTGATGAACTTTCGGTAGTGTACTCTTCATCTTCAACTAATGGCTCAAGTCTTCTTCTTTGGGGAAAACCTCTACTACCTACACCTGGTCCAGGTGTAGGAGGAACAATTGTTGTTGCTGCAACGCTACCCAGTAATTCTTCCATCATTAACTGTTCTCTAGCGTCATCTTGTGCAGTACCTATGGAATCTGTACTGTGCTGTAAGTAAGAAGTAGGTAATCATCTTAATAAATCTTTAAATTGCATACATTCTACAGATGCAGTAAATGATACTAAATCATTATGCTTAGCATTATCATTACATGTGACTACACTTAGTAAGTGTTGTTACACATACTATGGTTTCAATTGAAAATTTTATGCAAGTTAAAATGAGATTTCAGATGAAGGAAGTAAAGAAATTATGATGAGAAATGTCAGTTAACTGCCCATAGTCACAGATTTTCTAAATCTTATATAACGATAATATTATAAATGTATGATAACAAAGGTTAAAAATATGTTTTGAGTACACAGGACCTTTCTAAGTATGACAAAATTTTCTAATAATCAAATTATAATAGCACACTCTCAAATTAAATTTGTAAAGGATTGTTTTTCATATAAATACTATTCTAAAAAAATAAAATTTTGTAGTCTTAAAATCATAAAATACCAAATGTTTTTGACAGATTCATAAAGAGCAGAGCTTATACTGGAACAATTTTAGGAGTCTAATATTACTTGAGATGACCACTTTTAAAAAAGAAGCTATTGGGCAAGAACTAGTTTTAAAGACTGGAAGACAATGTTGTCTTCTTTTTTTTTTTAAGAACTTTCCTTATAGTTATTAAAGATAAACTTAAAGTTTTAACAACTATGGCATGGTGAGTTTTAGTGTAAAAGATCATTTCTTACATTAAAATGGCAGAAAGAACTGAAGTTACAGAAATTAAATAGTTGCACAGGTTGACAAATATTCTTTACAGGATTACAACCATACTCCATAAATAAAAGAAAAGTCTGTAACAAAATCAGTAGAGGTGATAATGTGTGTTACGGAGAAAATTTTCAAATTGCAGATAGATTAGAATCTATCTGCAATGTTTAGTAATAAGAAAATAGCAAATATTTCCCTGAGAACTTAGAAAAGTTTAAAAAATTTAAATTTTTAAAATGACAGTCTAAATATTTTTCCTAAAAATACATCAATTTCAGTATTGTGGAGTGTATTTAGGACAGTGCTAATTTTTAGTTTTCACTATTTAAGACTATCTTTTTAATATGAATTTCAACTTGATATAAATGTGTGTTTTAAAATTAATTTATTATATTTTCAATCAATGAATATTTGTTCTGTTTTATATAATTTTTGTTCCATTAAAAAAAATATCTGAACTACTCCATTTCATTCCATATTTGCTCTGACTTGTGTATTTATAATTTTCATAAGTTAATAGTTGAATAAAATCAAATTTCATATTTATATCACCATAAAAATAGAAATATAAACCATTTAAAAAAAAAAAAAAAAAATGCACTGATTTAAGAAATAAATAATAGCTTTTCAACCAAGAAGTTATATAAATGGTTCAATTTTATCACATTTCAATCTGATGACAAGCCTCTTTTAGATGATTCAAAATCTTCTGCCCAATTATTAGAATATTTATTGGGGTTTTACTAATCTTTTTTTAACTACTCTTGCATTTTGAAAACGGTTATAAATAATAGCTAAACATGTTTATAAACATTATACCTAATTAGCTCTGAATAATAATTATTTAATTACTGAAATAGATTCTTAAAAAATATTAGCAATAATCACTTGATTACAAAATAAGTCATTTCTCATAATTGCGGTTGCTTTACAAAGTTTTTCTCAGTATAAACTGTCAAAATCAAATTTATCATCTTGTTAATTGAATAAAAAAGCAATGTATTAACACTTGAAATTTTAAATACCTTATTTAACAAAAAGAAAGATGAAATTATCAAAGAAAAATGAAAGAAAACCTAAAGATTAATTTTTGTCATTAAAATTGATGTAGTACATACTGACCCAAAAATTACTTTGAAAGAGTGCAAAGATCTATTTTTTTTCTGAAATCTGTTAATTAAACTATTTATAAAATTTAATTAACTATTAATGATGAATTAAAAGCAAAAATTATTTTATTGTTTTACAAATATAGCACCTCAGTTGGGGATGCAAGCTCAGAATCACCACTAGTGGGAGTTCCCCAGACTTCTTCCCCTGATGTACCCCCAGAAGTTTCACATTCATCTTCTCCTGCTAATGTTGTTGAAGTTGCTGCTAATTCCTCACTTCTTGTTGCATCAGGCATTGGCCTTAAATATCTAAAAAAAAAAAAAAAAATAAGATCATAATTAACCAAACAAGTTTTATTTTAAAACTAATAAAAAGTTATATGAATTTAAATTTCATAGAACTAACAGATATGAAGCAAAATAAATGGCATAAGCAGATTTAAAATTCAACGAATTTAATAGCTTAAATTTTTTAAAAATCTGTTGATGTTGATAGTATTCTCCTGTAAAATTTTAAATTGAAACAAGCAGACATCATGCTTCCTTATCTTCTGTCCTTGATGTATTTGTTTATTCATGTAAATTAACATGAGGGCGTTACTTAATTGCAGTTATTTTTCTTTTTTTATAATTTGATGAGATACGAAATAAATTTCATAGTACATGCAAACCGCTAAGGTTGACTGGATTTTAAACTTAAGTTACAGTAATTTATTAACTTTTTTTGCTATTTTTTAATTTGTTGCTTAGTATCATAATAGATGAAATAAATAAATCTTTTACTCGTATTATGGTACACTATACAAATCACATAAGGTATGGGTAGGCATGCAACTCCACAGATAAAAAAAAAGGAATTTTCTAGTATATGTCTGGACAGATCAGGGGAAACCATGATAAAAAAACTTGATTAGCATTATAAAATGCCCAATTAATTACAGGAAAAAAAGATGTGTTAAAATTTTATTTTCAATAAATAATGTAGAGAGTTTGTATTCTTCCTAAATATTTT
>JAAAKQ030002246.1:0-38728 GCA_010016005.3 Zanna intricata | reverse complement strand
CTGTATAAGTCCAAAAATATATGAATGCATAAAACCTCTCAACTTTTATTATATCATAGTGTAAAATTATTTATTATGTATAATTATAAATTATTTATATCCAGAATTTCTTAAAATAAGTATTTTATTAAAAATAATTATTCTTTATATAAATCTAAAAATTTTTCAGGTTTATTCTTAAAATTTTAGTTAAAATTACTAAAATTTTAAATAGCTGGGCAACTAAAAATATTAATCAGATCTTTATATTATTTGTTTTACAGTAGCTTTGTACTGTTTTTATAAAAAAAAAATAATACATGATACACCTGTGTGTTTATAAGCTTCCAGCAAATAATTACTAAAATTAAAAATGTACTGTTTTCATAGTAATAAAAAAATGTATTAGTATTATTAATACAAGTACTTACAAAATAATGCAACATAATGCAAAAGATATAAAAGATAGTTAGAAGATTTGCTTTTAAAAGAAAACAGAGATTTTTGACTATAACAACAGATGAGTAACAGTATTAAAATAAACATTTTACAATAATATAAACATGATATTACAAACAACATGATATATAAATGACATACTAAATACATGCATAGACAGGAATAGAAATAATAATTCACCCTTCATTATCAAGGCTTACAGATTCTTGTATCCAAACAGATTAATAAATAAATAAATAATAATATTTATTAAAGAACATAATGATACATGGGTTCTCAGTTTTAAGATGTAAAATGAAAAAATAACTCTATAATCAGTAAAAAGAATGCTTAACATAACTAAAATAATGTCAACAACATTAAAAAAAAAATAAATAAGCATGTAATCATACTGTAATTTTAATATGAATTTAGCTGAAAAACATAGCATTTTAAACATAATGTAGGTCTCCCTAAGCAACCCAATTGAAATGAGTACCGTACTTCATTATAGAGGAAGTGAGATGATGTCAATTTTTATATCAGCTACTGATCACATTAATGAGCTACATTAGAGTAAAGTTCATCTTATAGAAAATATAAATGCAGAAAGACAATCATGTTGCACTCTATCAAACATTGTTGAATTACACAATGACATTATGTTCATTGAGTGAATCATAAATAAACATAAAATATGGGTCTATGGATTTGTTGAGACCAAATTCCAATTGTTGTAACAGATCATCTAATCTTTAGCAAGACAAATAAAGCCTATAGGATCAGATCAAATCAAAGTCATTTTTTTTTTCTTTAACCTCCGGAACTGTTAAAGGTTAAAGGTATATCTTCAGAGGATGAGATGAATGAATTGTAGCATGTGTGAAAAATGCCATGCCTGACCGGGATTCGAACCCAGGACCTCCGGATGAAAGGTCGAGATGCTACCCCTCATGCCACAGAGGCTGGCAAAGTCATGCTGATGTTGGGAAGTCATACTCCTGAACAAAAAATCGTTAATAAAACTATTGAAAGTAATGTAACATTTCCAAGAAAAGTGAAGCAAAAAACCATGAACCGTGTTGAGGTTCCTCTGTTATGATATTGTCCTAGAAGAAAATTTCCTGTTTACTACCTGACATTATACAGATGGAATACAACTTCTAATAGCCTAAAAACATTAAACAAGAATAAGTCCAGATGTTATAAAGCACAACTATAAAGGACCATGTACCAAAAAAAAATAATCTGTATAATATTAATCCGTTTCTCCTCTGGTAGAATTCTAATAAAAACATGAACTACAATTTTGAGGTAAAAATTATAAAAGTTTACATTTATTTATTGAACATTTTCTATTTATTTTACTTGCAAAAATTTTAAACAGATGTACTAAACAATCTCCAAAGAAATGGTTATTATATAATCATGTGTATGAATAATTGTTTGTTTAGATCACTCTTCTCAATCTACTGTACAGCATCATTCTTCAGCTGAGATCTAGACTGCACATCTTAATGGCCTAAAAACAAGTTATGGCAATAACTTCAGCTGGAATCAAAGGGCAGTAACAGCATTATTAGTGTTTCTAATGATGACTTAATTGTAATAAAAATAGAAAAAAAATTTAAACAGTTTTGGTTTCTCATTAAGTTTATCATTTAGAATAGTTTAGAATTTTTTAATAATAAATATGCAATTTATTTTTCAGAGAAATTAGAAAGCCCAACTTTTTCTTATAGATACTTCAACTAACAGATTGAACTTTTCTTTTATCCTCCAGAACTACCGTATTGTATTACTTCAGAGAATGAATGAGAATGATATATATGAATTTAAATGAAGTGTATTCTTCTCTTTTTTCTGTTTAGCCTCTGGAACTACCATAAGGTATTACTTCAGAGGATGAATGAGGATGATATGTTTGAATGTGAATGAAGTGTAGTCTTGTACATCTCAGATCGATCACTGCTGAGAAGTGTGGTTAATTGAAACCCAACCACCAAAGAACCCCGGTATCCATGATTAATATTCAAATCCATATAAAAGTAATTACTTTTATACGGATTTGAACCTTAGAATTCTCAACTTCAAAATCATCGCAAAAGCTGATTTGCGTTGTCACAATAACCACTAGTCCAGCCTGGTGGGCTGAAGTATAGTCTTGTACAGTCTCAGGTCAACTATTCCTGAGATGTATGGTTAATTGAAATCCAACTACCTAAGAACACCAGTATCAACGATCTAGTATTCAAGTCCATATAAAAGTAACTGCCTTGACTAGGATTTGAACTTTAGAACTCTCGACTTCGAAATCAGATGATTTGTGATGACGTGTTTACCACTACCAAGGGACTATGGAACCAAGGAACAGATAAAGAATCTTAAGGAATTTTCTGTCTTACTAAGGGCCCAGAAATAAATATGTATTAATTAATCAATGCATACTTACTACGCATACAAAATAAATAAATTTTTAGCATTTTTTTTTTTTTTTAGAATATCTATATGTTTGAATAGCAAAGTTCAAAAATGAAAAATAAGAATTTTAATTTAATGATAATTATAGGATCATTTTATGTTGAACTAGAATATGTACTGGACTAGATTAAATACTGATTTCTTAAAAATATAACTTAATGGTTCTAATTCCTCATAGCAAAAAGTTCTTGTTATCTACTGTGAATTCTATCAATAACTTTTTTGAACCAGATTCCATAAACAAAATTAAAATTTTATAAAATAAAACTCAAAGTTTATACTTTTATTACATATTTTGAAATTTTTTTAGGGTGGGCGTTATTGATATATCAGTTTAAAAATATTTATTGAACACTTTCTTTATATTTTAATTCTAAAATGATATTAAATATAAGAATAGTTATTGAAAATTTCACTTTGAATTTAGTTAGTTATTCAGTGTTATTGGGAGAAAGACACTTACTGGATCTCTCAGAGGGAATAGATTTGCAGACACAGCAAGTTGTATAACACAAGTTTTGGTCAAAGCAAAGTAAAATAGTTATTGTTTTAACAAAACTAACAACATAGTTAACTAACCAATAACGTAGTTATTGTTTTAATATATTCTACATAGTTGTAACAATGAATAGAAGATTTGTTTTAAATAGAATCATGAAAAATTCAAAAATAATTTTAAACTAACTATAACATTATTAAACTAATTACAAAAATAGAATTTTAATGAAATTTTGATGTTAAATAAAAATCATGATAAGATAATGAAAAAGAAGATATTGTAAGTAAATAAATATCAGAACAAAATAAATTTAATACTGAATGTTATCAGTTTATTACACTAGGGTAATGACATATCAACAATTATTTCATTTATCATTATAAGAGACTGTAAATTAAATTAACTGCATAATAGTTACAATTATTAAAATTAAACATTATAATACTACTTGAAAATAATATTACATAATATATTAAAATCATCTTACTTGTTCCAAAAACACACTGAAATTCTGGTTGTCTTGTGACCTGAAAATAAGAGCAGTTTATTAAATCAACACCAGAGCTAAATATTACCTCAAACATAAATGCCATGCTTCCACACTATAAACATAAAAAATTAGATACTAAAATTTAAAATAGAATAAACAATATTTGTTTTAATTTTATTCCATAAATTGCTTTTATATAATTACAGGAAATACCTCAGATAAAATTATGAATAAAAGCAATTCACAATTTTGTAAATGCAAAAAAAAAATTTGCTTGTGTATTATTTTTATACATTATGCAGATTACAGTGTTCCATGAAAAAAAAATAATTTCAGAAAGTCATACTAAACAGAAATTAAGAATTTTATGCTGTAGGTCTGGAAATGCTTTGTTTTCAAGTCAGAATTGTGACAATTTTTGCTTTGATTTCTGTTTCAACAGTAAAATGATACTGTATTGAAATTCTTAGTACAAAATACATAAATAGTGAAACACAATTGATGATGACATATGTATTTTTAATTAAAGATTATAGTCAAATAATTGTTTTTAATTCAGTATAAAATTATTTAGTTAAACTGCTAATAATTAAATCATTTTTTATTTTTTTTTATTTTATGCTGTTAAAACAAAAGTAACCTTTTAAAACCAAATATAATTTTAAGAAATCTGACTTTTATTTTTTTTAAATGCTGATAAATATTATAATTTTAAATCAAACCTTTATAATTTAAAATATATATATAAACAAAGAACCCAAAATAAATAAAAATGGATGAAAATTAAATAAAAGACGAATTTAATAAATAAAGTTGTTAATTAATTAAGTTACCTTTTAAAGAAAGTTTTAATATTTTAAACATAAAATTGAATTTAGAAATTAAATTTGAAAAAAATTTTTTCATAAGTTGGCAGTATAAGTGGATCAGTGATTAAATTCTGGATATTATATTTGAATAACTTTATAAGCTTATAGAAGTGAATGCAGTATAATCTGTGTATATCAAAACCAGAAATGCCTTTACAATTTTCTAATGAAGATTACAAAGATACAATTTTTGTATATGGATAATGCAGTGGAAAAGTGCTAAGTGCACATTATGAATATCATGAAAGATTACCAAAAAAAAAGAATCTAAACCCAAAGATCTTTTTTACTTTGATATTTTACTGTCTACTTAAAATTTATTCATTTCCATCACATTCATTATTTTGTAGAAGACAAAAAACCCTGCATCATTGAAGAATAATTTACATGTTCATCATAGCACATGTCATAGTACTAGAGAAATTTCCTACCAAACTGATTTCTCACACAATAAAGTATGGTAAATACTTTTAAAAAAAAATATTAACCTTTCCACATGTAGAAGTTCTCTAGCTGAAATCTTGCATTATAATTTAATCTCTGTCACTTGACTCAGAAAACTGTCAAAATAAGTTCAATTTCTTTTTAAGAAATGGAGTTATATTAAACAGAACCAACCCTTTAATTATCCGTCAAACCTTATTTTATTTCTTTTTTTTTTCCTTTTTTATTATATTGAAACCTATGTGAGGTTTCAGTGTTTTTTTTAATTTTTATTTCTATTAAGTTAGCAGATTAGTTGGAATAGGGGATAATTTCACCTTACTTCCTTAGGGAGGAATTTTCTTTATTTAGCAATTTGATTAGAATTATTGATTTTAATTTTTGTAATCTTTGATCCTTTACTTTTTTTCTATTTTCTGGGTTTAATTATTCTCAAAATTGTATTCTCTTTTGATGTTTTATTAAAAAAAACATCAATGGAGTACTGAAACTCCACACAGTGCAATAGAAACTGTATTCAGCAAAAGTCTCATGTTAACATTTGATATGGCATTATTGATGATAAAATTTTTGGAACATTTATTTTATATAAACAGCTTGTGAGAATTATGTATGAATTTCATGCAAAATAACTTCTTCTCTTTGAATAGATGTGCCTACACTAAAAGATGTTAAATGATTTTTAAATGGTGGACTTCTATATTTCCATGAAACTATAAATTATTTAAATATAGCTGATTCAACATTATAGCTTTTCAATAATATAAGCTTAAAGCTTATTAATTGGATTGGATGTGTCATACCAATTAATTGGCCTTCAGTGTCACCTGACCTAATACCATTGGAATAAATACTACTTGTCTAATCATATGCAAACTTCACAATTAAAAAGTTAATTTAAGAGAAGGATTAGTGATAAGAATTTTCAATGCTGTTGAAAGTGTATAAAACAACCTTGATATAAAACTGAGAGCCATACAAAGAATTTTGTAAAGCAAAATACAAATTTTGTGTAAATTGTGACAGGATATTTTGAACAATATTTATTATTGTATCAAGTAATTCTTTTATTTTGAGTATCTAATTTTGCTTTATCATTTTTCAGCAATATCGAAATATTTTTGTTAAGTTGAAAATTGTTACTTTTTCAGTATTATTTTGGTTCGTTTTGTTTTAAGTAAAAGTCAGATTTCTTAAAGTTATATTTTTTCAACTAACTTTAATTGATTTTCTAAAAATAAAATTCTCTACAAATTTAATTACAAAGTTTACTCGTTTACTGAATTTAACAAATTAAATGTATATTAAACCCTAAAAAAAGTATGTTTTTCAAGTAAAATGGTTTTGACTACAGCAGTTTTCTCTGAAACTGATGCAAATAAAGTTCTGGGGACCAGTCTTTTTTTTTATTTGTCAGGTCAAAAAATGTATGAAACTGCCATTATTCCGCACATTTATGGATAAAAAAATTTTGTGGTAGTCTAATTTTAGCATGGGAATAAAAATCAGGGCCTAATCTATCACTAGCCATAATTTCAGTGATTCTGAAGATGATGACTGGAAACATTTTGAATTAAATTACTAAAACTCTGTATTTATTAAATTTGGTTCTGTTCGTTTTTTTAAAAGTGTGTAGTTAAAATTTACATTGCCAATCATCAGACAAAACACAGTAAAAAAGTTAAATTTTTTGGGGTGATAATATCTCATAAAAGAAAGATATTGCTCATTAAAATTTAGAAAACTCAGTTGACACAGAGAATTGGACCAGTGAATTGCTTTTTGCTATATACAACATCCCCTCCACTGTACTATTAGCAGTACCAACTCACCTTCCCTTTTTTTTTTTTTAACCTCTGAAACCACCGTTAGGTATTATATCAGAGGATGGCAATGAATGATGTGTAGTTAGTGTAAAAATGCCATGCCTGACCAGGATTCAAACCTGGGACCTCCAGATGAAAGGCCGAGATGATACCACTCACGCCACAGAGACAAGTTCATTCTAGACACCTACATAGAAATACTGCACATCTATGTATTTATACTTTCTAAACTTCTCTGCTGTATCTGGCAAATATTACGAGCCTATTTTTTATTTATGGTATTGTATTTTGTACATTTTCATTACAAGTTTACATTGATGACATCATTTTTAAAAACAGTACCGTTTGAAAACGAAGAATATAATGGGAAAATACAATCTTAGAGATGTAACTTACAGTTATTTTTTGCAAGAAAAACAATAATTTTTATGAACACTAAGCTCTCCTGTTAATACCAGATTACATTATTTCAGGTAAAGATGGAATAATTTGAAATATAAACTCAGCATTCCAGTATAATAATCTGGACTTTTTGTTATAATAAAATTATTCTGATTTATTTTTAATCATAAATATTACTAGCTGTTAAGCAATAATATTACTGTTTTAGTTATTTTATAATAAACTACAAAGAAGAATTTAATTAAGAAAACAACTCCTCATTACATTATGGAAAAAATAATTTTATTTTAGGGCAGGTATGTTCGGTCTCTTTTTTCATGAAGTTTTTTTTTTTGATCTCGGTCTTGTAGCTGTAATTTTAATTTATAATTCCCAAATTTTATGTACTTGTAATTTTTTTTCAGAGATTTCATTGGTAATAGATGTCAGAGTTGCAACCCTTAACAGTGGTTAATTTTGTTTTTTCAATAAAAGAAGATTTCTTAATAAACTTTCTAAAAAGAAAAGATGCTAGCATCTTTTTTGTATGTAGGCACTTTCTTTCATTAAGATGTATCTAATTATCTTAAAGTTTCATTCTCTCTGTTTTTTGCTCCCTTCTTTCGGTTCCTTTCACAGTCATTTATATTTCTTCTACATTTTTCAATTTTATACCTTTTTTAACATCAGTTTATTTTTTGCTTAAAATTTCTCCCACTTGGTTCTTAAATCACTTTCCATTTTGACTGTAATGTAGTGAACCATCATGGGTTAAGTATTTCTTTTTTCTTTTTGTAACTCTGATAGAAAATATTCCTTTTTACTTTCCTGTCACTTACATGCAGTGATAGTGCATGGAGCACCAAGATAAATATATTTTTGGAATTGTTCATTTTCTTTTAAGGTTAATTCTGTTGATGATTTTAATTTTATGTGTTCCATAATCACAAATGTTTATTATGTTCTTTTAGAGCTTTGTCTAAGATCAACTTATTTTTCAGTTCTGAACATATAAATCATAGACCAAAATTTTAATATCTATTCTGGATCATTAATCTTTTTTTACATTTAATTGCAAAGGGATTTCAAGTAAATTAGCTGTTTTTAATCTAACTGTAACTAAATTATTAGCTTAAAGTATTTCTAATATCCAAAAAATATATATCATTTTTAACACATTAAAATTCCAGTCTGTGGTTTAGTTTAACTCGGCCCAGAGCATTAGAGCTTATCATATTACATATTAAAATTCACCTTTAAATTTATTATAAAATCTTAAAGACTTACATTTATTAAATCTTTAGAGTTATTTAAAGTAAATATATAAAAATAATTTTCATTAGTTACACAAATCTGTAACTTAGTGTGCACTTAAATTTCATTTAGTAGAAATTACTTATTAAACTATAAGTCAACTTCCTAATTATTAAAAAAGACTCATAACAATTATCATTTATTGTAAACAACCAATGATTTAAACACATGTTTCACTTTAGAATAAATTTATAAATTAATTATTTAAATATTTTCTCTTTGAAAATGAATGCCAGACACCTTTCTACATGTCTGGGCATTCTTCACTAGACACATAATATATATTCATGATCATATTTATTTGTTATATTTCACTTACAGTTCAGCCATGATATGTTCTAAATCACTTTTGTTAATAATATCACTTTCTGGACTACAATTTTCCATCCTAAAACAAACAAAAAAGAATTACATTAATTCTTTATGTTTTAAAAAACTGTTATAAGTCCAAATTATTGTTACCAATTAATAAATAAATTAAAACCCATATTCAGAATAATTACGAAATAAACCAGATTGAAAAACATGTTTAGTAGGTAATTTCCAAACCTTCAAACTTCATGTTTCAACTATAGATTTCCTTTCGTAGCTTGGAACCATAGAAA
This sequence comes from Zanna intricata, assembly GCA_010016005.3. Classification (NCBI taxonomy): domain Eukaryota; kingdom Metazoa; phylum Arthropoda; class Insecta; order Hemiptera; family Fulgoridae; genus Zanna; species Zanna intricata. The sequence goes on along the minus strand of JAAAKQ030002246.1, from coordinate 29,402 downwards.
ACGTGATTGAGAAAATGATGACATAGAAACCCATTGCAGAGAAAATTGAGGATGGGAATTTGAGTATTATCTGTGATGGATGACAAATAAAATAAGGGTAAGACTATACATACCTCTGTTTGAACAATGATAAAGGTGGAAGAATAAACCAAAATAATTGTATTAAAAAAGCAAACACTGTATACTATTCAGTTTATAATGTTATTATTGTTAAAAAAGAAGTGAACATTACAGCTAAGCTATGTTAATGTGCAGTTAAGATAATTAGAATAACCAAATATGAGGTCTGTTCAGAAAATAGCCAAACATTTTTAATTACGCAGCAATGGAGATATTTAGTGATGTGTGGTTGGCTGCTTGTGTTCCACATAACCTCCTCTATAACCTACTGTTCTTGAATTATTGATATCTATCGCATTTAGTTTTCATGATATTGTTATTTGAATGCATTGTGTTTAAGTGTTAGTAACAATTTTTGTAATTTGCCATTTTCAGGAGCAACGATACAACATAAAATTTTGCGTGAAACTGGGGAAAACTTTTCCAGAAACATTTTAATGATTTAAAAGTAGTCATCAGTTAATTGAAGATGACCCTCGATTAGGAAGACCTTCGACTTCAACTGACGACACCCACATTCAGAAAATCAACGATCTGGTGTGTGCAAATCACCAACTGACTGTCAGAAACTTTAGAAGAGGTTAGGATCTCAATTAGATCATGCCATGACATTTTGACTGAAAAATTGAACATGCAAATTGATACTGCAAAGTTTTTTCCTTGTTTGATGATGACCAAACAGCAAAAAGAACATAGAGTATATGTTTGTTTGCAACTTCTTGAACAAGCCAATGACGATGAAATTGGCATGACAAGCCATGCCAATTCATGAGGGATTATAACAGGAGATGGTAGCTGGGTTCATGGCTGCGACATCGAGACAAAAGTTCATCATCAGAACGGATCGGCAAAGGATCTCCACGCCCCAAGAAAGCATGTCAGTTTCGATCCAATGTCAAAGTGATGCTCTCTATTTTTTCGATTTTAATGGAATTGTGCATTTTGAATTCTTGCCTCAAGCTGAAACAGTGAATCATGCGTTCTATCAAGATGTTTTACAACAGTTATCTGAAAAAATCTGCAAAAAGAGACCAGAGTTGTGGTGAGACAACTCATGGTTCCTTCACCATGACAATGCACCTGCACACCCAGCTTTATCAATTCGTCAGTTTTGTGCCAAAAATCAGATGACTGTCCTCTCAGGCATCTGAGGACCTATCTGAGAGGACCTTTCATCTCCTGTTGGCATCTCCTTTCATCACCTTTCATCTCCTGTAGGCATCTGAGGACCTATCATCTGAGACCTGTCTCAGGTCTGCTTACCAGACCTGGTTCCTTAAGATTTTTTTCTTACTTCTGAAATTAAAATCAGTGATGAAAGGACACAGTTTTGAGACTTTTGATGACATTAAAGCAAATTCATCACAAACCTTGAAGGCAGTTTTAAATGAAGCTATCCAGGACTGCTTCATGAAGTGGAAACACCGCTGGAAAAGGTTTATGAATAGGGGAGTGGAGTACTTTGAAAGGGACAAGGATCAATATCTGTAAAATTAATAACAAAGATTAAAAAAAAATCAGTTCAGTTATTTTCTGAAAAGACCTCGTATTCACACATGACCAGTGAAGGAGTTTCTTTAAAGAATTGCTAAAAAAACATCATATTGGAAACTTATCAATAAAGCATACGTTAAAATTGGTATCTGCATTTCAAATTTTAGAGAAAGACAGTTAAATAGCTATGTAACAAATGCATGTTCAGGAAAATCAGTCAATTCCTGAAAGTAATGCTTAAAGTTGGAGAGGATAGGAAAATTAGAATAAGCTAGGCAAAATTAATTCATTTTTCTATGTTGTATATTTTATTTGCATTGCCTGTTCATTTAGTATGCTGTTCGGTCAAAACAAATGAATTAGTAAATTTAATTTATTTTGAGCTCATTTAGTTAATATGGCTGTGACTTGTAAAATTACCATGATGATGTTAATATCATTAAATGGTGTGCAGTTTCGATGGTGATTTGTAATGCTGGTTTTAGTTAAGAATGGGTTCAGAGTCCTGGGAAAAATAGTAAGCTGCAATCTGTTTATGAGATGGTTCCATAACATCTTAGTGGAAACTTTGGCACTAAAGAGTCCAAAAGTAAGAAAAAATACCATTTCCAAAGACATGTTTAATAAACCAGTAATCACTACTGTACAGTGATTACTACAGTAAGTGTGTGTGCAAAACCATAAAGGAGCCATGTATTCAGATATCAGAAAAGAACCTTTGTTTGTTGACCTCCATATGTTTGGAAAAAAATTGCTTTTTATGAAAGCCTAACTACTAATTTTTCATTCTGCTAAAAAAAAAATGCTGCAATAAAATTACTTTTCTATACAAAATTTGGACCTTAAAATTCTGCACTATCCTAAAAATACAAAGATGAAATTAAAAACTGAAAAGTAAAAAGATTTTTTTTAACATTAATTATTTGACTAGTTTAGTTACACTAGTAAAAAAAAAAAATTTTTGTGTATCTGGAATCGTACATGGTGATTTCACCTAATTTTGGTGTACTGAATTCAAAACTGTCATCATAATTGTGTAATATGTCATGTGTTTAGATACATATGATTTAGATGTTCAATTTATTTTCCAATAATCGTATAATCACTGTCAAATCAGTATTTTAAAAAAAATTATTATTTATATTATTCATTTAACATTTGTTTAAATCAACTAAATTTTTACTTATTCAAACAGATAAATTGGAATACATTAATACAATTTTTAAACAGTTTATATAAAAGTTTATGATACAATTTTTAAAAAGATGTATGCATATTATTTAAAAGTAAAGATATAGAAACTACTCTTAATTGTAACCAGTAGTTGATAAAAATTAGTGTATCATAAAAAAATTTAACATATTCAGGGTTTACGTAAAACCTTTATATAGTAACACAATTTCAATAGCATATTTGAAATCAGCACCCAAATTACAACGAGAAAAGTTTTGTAATATGTTAGATACAAAATCTGTGTTGCCTAGTGTTATGTTCATCAAACCTTCCTGTTTTGTAGCTTTGACGTATATACTACATCGTCAAGTATCAGTTTTATATATACCAGACTTTATTCTAGTTCTTCCTTTATTCCTTCAGGTTTTTTCTAATTTTTTTCCTAATTAATCTCCAGGTTAACCAGATTTGTATGATTTAATATATGATTTTTTTGTCATGCCTCATTACCTTTGCTCTCTGATATACTCATATCATTATAGTTAGGCTGATCCATCACTAAATTAATAGCAATTTCTCAGGGCAACTACCTTGATATAGGATAAATACAACTGTTAAAATTAATTATAATCCAGTTCATATCCTATTGTTCTGAAAAAATTCTTAATTATAACAAAAAATACATTGTTATAGAAGATAATAAAAAAAAACTATTAACCTTTTTTTAATAAACTGATAAAATCCATTTTACAATCTTTTTAATTTTTAGTATAGTTAGTTAAAAAGTACCTTTCTTTATGAAGAAAAAGTTGAAGCACTTAATAAGCAGGGTAGTTAAATAAAATAAATTATATGAGATAAAATATTATAATTCTTATTAAAACCCTGACTTCTTTAGTAGTGATCTAAACTGCAAAAAAAGTTTACTCTTTAAAATAATGAAAAATATATAAATATGCAAAATAACAAATATATGCATGACAATTCATTATAAAAATCAGAGGTTTTTCAGTTTAAAAAATGTATTAGAATAATTTTACATTGCATTATCATAATTTAATGTAAAATATTTTTAAATGTAATTATTAATAATCTATTATTTTTTTTTTTTAATTATTAAAAGAGGAAAATATTCAAAGTAGCACCAGATGTAATGAAACAAAATGACTCTATGAAGAACAAATCTATACCCAACAGAACATATACTGTAACAAATTTGGTTATTAATAATTTTAAACAGTAAAAAAAAAAAAAATTAAGTCTACTTATTCATAAAAATTAGTTGTTCCAACATAGTGACATTAATGAAAATTATCGAAATAATTTACCTAAAGGTATATAACTGTACCTTTTAAGTGTTTCTTTGTCAAGCACTTGACTATAAGCATTAATCAAAAGTGACTACATCTGAAGTAATTTACTGATTATAACTAATTCACTGCTGGGATAATGATTAGGTTAGACAAAAAAATGAGAGTTGCAATTTCAGAGATCTTTTAGATGGCCAACTTTTAAAAATAATTTTGATAAGAATGGAGTTAAGAGTATTAGAGAAAATTAAAGACTGTTTGTTTGGATCTGGTGAAGAAGAATCAGTATATCAAACCATTTAAAAGATCTTCCCTCCAGTTTATTTTAGATACAATTAAAAAATCTTCTTTTACAGAAATAATATTATTCCATTGATGAATTTTTAAACACTAATTAAAAAATAAAACACTTGTCTGTAATCACACCATCACTTTTTTTATTCACCTTCTTCAGATTTCATGAGAAAATGGTAATAATGTTTATTTAAGGTGGAAAAATTACTTCTTTTTTTTTTTTTTTAATGAAAAATAAAAATTATAAAACTTTTTATACTATGTTGACTCCTTGTGCTGACAAATAGTAGTATATCAACATAACCTACGCTCGCTGACCTTGTCTAATTACCGTTAAATAGCGTATAATATGAGTATGTAAGTTTATTAAACGAAGTTAGCAAGCATAGAATACGTCTGGTTAAGTTACATTGATATACGTATGATTCGTCAGTACAGTGTCAACATAATCTAAACAGAGAGGCACTGGCGGCTCTTGGCTAAAATTAGTGGGGTGATGGCCCAGAAAACTTTTTTCTGGTAATTTTCAAGGCCATGGTTAAAGTTTTCTATAAAATAAAAAAAAAGTTAATCAAATAGAATTGCTGGAAGCAGAATAATAATCTCCCTCTTTTTATGTTTAGACCACGGAACTACCGTAAGGTATTACTACTTGAGAGGATGAATGAGAATTGATATGTATGAATATGAATGAAGTGTAGTCTTGTACAATCTCAGGTCGACCACTTCTGAGAAGTGCCGTTAATTGAAACCCAGGCTACCAAAGAACACCGGTATCTACGATCTACTTACTATTCAAATCCGTATAAAAGTAACTACCTTTACTAGAATACCTTAGAACCTTTACCTTTACCTTAGAACTCTTGACTTCGAAATCAGCTAATTTGCGATGTCGCGTTAACCACTAGACCAGCCCGCTAGGCTACGATAATAATCTAATTCTACACTTATAACATTCAAGAATATGGTTCACGGTTTTTAAGCAGATTTTGCTTAAAAACCGTATTCGGTCTAACCGAATAAATAATAAAATGTCAATACTGATAATATTTTTTTGGTAATAAATTAATGATATGTCCGCTTAAAGACACTATAGCCCATTGGTGCTTAATTTAAATTTCTATGTACACAGAAACAAATACATAATTAGCTTTTACTAATTACCTTCTCTTTCGCCCCTTCCAGCGTGTTTTTTGGACAGATTTGGCAATTAAAGAGCCCTTGCTAGTAATGGTAAGTGTCGTGAACGAGTCGTTCCTTTGATTATTTAAAGTGAACGAAAGCATCGTGAATCGGTTGCGGGAGAAACCGATTCTGTTTACCATTCTCAACAATAAATTGGATAGGTGATAGAAAATCAAATCTTTCTCAGTTACGGTTCGATTTGATTCATAGCAATCTTTCTTAAGAACTTGAAAGAAAGAATCGAAAACATTTAATAGGTATGCATTAGTTGAGTCTATAGAATCCCGGTCAGGCATGGCATTTTTCACACACGCTGCAATTCATTCATCTCATCCTCTGAAGATATACACCTTAACGGTGGTTCCGGAGGTTAAAAAAAAAAAAAAAAAAACGAGTATGAAGAGAGATGAACCAATGAGAGAGAACCGCTAAACATGGGTGAAGAAGAGAAAGAGAGCATGCGCATTAGAGTTTACAGTACTGATAGTGGCGGCAGGGAAAAGAATCGTTGAATCGGACGAACTATTCTTTTTTACGAATTCTTTCAGAAATCGATTCCTGAAAAATGATCGTTTCTCCCACCATTAGCCCTTGCTATCCATAATCTTCTAATTACTACTAAAAAAACAACTAAACCATTTTCATATTCTTTCGACCGACTAAACTAGAAAAGGAAACGAACAAGGAACGTTCCATACACACGCAGAGTAAAAAAAAAAACTACCATCTGCCAACATGCCAAGGTTGACATTGCTCTCTTTCCCTCGCAAACTCACGTGCAGCTTCTATGCGCACAACACGCCGGTGAAACTGTGAAGCGCACAATTCCATAAAAAGATTTTTTGCATCTTTTTATAAACTAGGAGATTGCTACTTATATTAAGCTAAAGGATTATATATTGTAGTATAAGGTAAGAATATATTAAGTATAATAAACAATATATTAGGTATAAAGAAAGAATTAAAGAAAAAAAGACTCATATTAAATGTTATCGAAAATAGAAAGTGCTGCAGTTCCACAGTGCCTGTATGTGAGCCGCCACTGCAAAGGAGTGAAGTTGATCGCCTGCTTGTTGTCCCCCCTGCAAAATCTAAACGATCAACACAAGGTTCGCTTTTTAAAACTCTGACTATATCAAGATGGCTTCAAAGAACCTTCCACAAACTAGTTCTTTTAAGATCTCTGACATTAACCTTTGTATCATTTGTTGGAGTGCAGAAGGCCTACATTTTTAGACTTCAGACGAAACAGCTACTGTTTAGACATGAATTTATTTTTTATCGTCGAAGCAGGAGCAACCACAGAAACTTCCGAGATTTTTATCAGACAAATAGTTACACCATCACAACTATTAAAAGATCTCAGCAAATCGTCTCTAGCACATTCATTGGAGTTAAAAAAAAATGTGACAAGGAAATTCCAAATATTATAAGAAATGGAAGATGATGACAAACTTGAAGCCGTTAAGATCAAGGTGTGGAAAAATGGACAAAACTTTAATGTGACTGGCCTGTACAACCCTCCTGGTAATGTCCTCTCTTTTGAAACAGTATAAGTATCAATCCAGGCTAACAGCATTCTTGTTGGAGATTTCAACAGTCCTTCACCAAGATGGGCTATCCAAGAATCACCATGCCTGGGATGATCTGGAGGAAACGATTGATAGTAACCATTTAATGGTTTTGGAAACACTCCCAACTTTCTTGTAATTTTCAAGTCATAAGTCAAGACCAGATCTGGTTGTCACCCACCCTCACATTTCTGGTAAACCAAAAATTAAACTTCTCAATGATGTAGACAAATATGGCCATAGAGCCATTCTCATCACTTCACTTACAGAAAAGACACCTTAAAGTAACTGCCTGGCTCTGTGCTGGAATTTCAAGAAGCCTGATTTGGATAAGTTCTGAACATGTACAGATGCAGTTCTTTCTGAGGCACTGATATCTGACTCCCTTGAAAAAAAATTATCAACACAATTAATAAGGTACATATCTTACTGGACTGTGCACAATAGTGCATATCCTGTGGACCATAGGTGCAAAACTTCAAACTTCTCTGGAACGCCACATTATCCAACCTGAAGAAAAGACAAGGCAACAACCACTGCATAGTGAAGGACCAAAGCACCTGAGGACCTCAGGTCACTTAAGAAATACCAAGCACTTCTGCTTTCAGAGTTTTTTTGCTACATTAGATTTTAAGAAGATTAGTTCCCAAACTCACAAATATATCTCCTGGCTTACCAACGACAACCCTCCAATGCCGCAGCAACCCTTGCAGTGTACCAATCCAATAGATATAGCTATACCTTATGCAAGCACTATGTGAATTTGAGCCGTATCCATGGAGTTAATATTAGTAAGTAATTAAGTACATAATCTAAACAAACTACCTACACTCACTGCGCTCACTTACAGACATATTTTTTGTTTAATATTTTGTATTTTGACAAAATTGCATAAAAAAGTGAAAACAGTGACAGTGCAATAAAAAACAAGCACCAAAAATAATTAAAAAAAAAAATTATCTGCATCCCATTTAGTACATATATAAAGAAATTCCCAAATAATTTTCAATAACACTTTCTGATTGTGAAGTATCTTTTATATGTATTATCTTGGTGTATTTACCATTACTTGAAGTGTTTATATTTTAAGTAATTAATTATCGACATTAATCATATTTATTTTTTATTTTATTATTAACTGTATATTTTGTGATCCTGTAACCAGTTTCTCTTCATTTATCCAGTCAAATGCTGGAACAACTTCTTTTGTAAATTGTGAAGTAGTAATGTATTATTATATTCTATCAGAATAAAAGATTATTCATTTATATTTAATGCAGCATCTAATGATGTAATCTGGACAAAGCCAAGAACAATGTATATTTAATAAAAAATAATAATTATTTTTAATTATTAATTTATCATTAATGAATAACAATTAAAAAATAGGGATTCTTAAGATGATTATAGTAAATTAAATTTTTTTTTACCCTGGGTAAAGTAATTAACAGCATTTTTACAATCTGATGGTTTCAAAACATCTAGAATGTCCTTGCAGTAGCTTTCTGAAAATTGTAAGGTTTGAAGTAAGGTAAAAACCAACAACCATAGCCACATCTGAAGACCAGTTTTCAAAAATTATTAAATTTAAACAATATTAGGTACAACTCATTAAATTATTTTCATACTGGCTAATGATCGTTACAGCTACCATATAAAGTGAAAAAAGCCTTCTGATTACATGCAAACATATTTTTATCTTAACTTTTTTGATTTTAGATTACTCCAAATTTGACTAGGGCTCTCACCTCACTGGGAGGTAAGAGCCGACCAAAACCTTCAACAATTATTATGAAATAATGTTATATATAAAGATAAGTACAAAGGCACTTCAGAGCAATCAGTTTTGAAGGGATTAACTAGTAGGTAAAAACTGATTACAATTAAAAAGTTTTAAATAAATAAAGATTCAACAAGTACTATGAAATTTAAACTCAAATTATGAAGGGATAAAGAGAACATCAATGCAGTCAATCAAAAAAAAACCCCCCCCCCCAAAAAAAAAGAGTTAAGAAAAAAATGTTAAATATTATGTTTTTCCACTCATAACTACTAAAACGGTAATTGTAGACAAAAGAAATAAATGAACTTCTACTGTTCATAAGCCAAACAATAATAATGCATAATGTGTTTCTAGAACTTTGACCAGGAATAACAGATTAAAAGAGAACACTTCTAGAACTAAAAATTTTGAAGTTTTACCATGAGAAATAAACTGAAAATATGTTCAGAAATAAATAAAGGATAATTATGTTTAGAAAAGAGATTTTAAAATGTACAGAAATTAATTTTTTTTTAAATTTCAAAATAGATTACTAAAAATTTTAAACATATTAATTACAAGCTGTATTATTTAAGGATACTCTAAGTACAAAAATGCTAAATAAGTTTCTTTTATCATATTTATTCCACTTTTATTTTGTTTTTATTCACTAAGATCATATTTCAAGATAAATAATAATTACTTAAAGATTTTACTAACACCATATAATATTTTTAAGTTATTTCTTTTTGATAAAAATTGCACTCTAGCAGAAAATATAAAATTCATCATAATCGCTAGTATAAGTTATTGTGGAAAATGATGAAATATTAAAAAAAAATTATATTTTGTAATAAGTTTACTAGTTACAATATTCAAAGAAGGTAAATTAATGCAGAGATTGCTTCTTTTATAAAAGTAGCATAATACTTCTGAAGCTTGCAATCACTTCATTTTCTAATTACTAATTATTAATTTAATAAAATGTAATCAAACCTTTAAAGAGTACAGCTATACACCGTAATCTTTTGATGATATTAAATTAAGAACCTTTAATGCAATGTAGCCGAAAACATGTAAGACGAAACCAATATCGATCTCAGCGTATACCTGCTATTAAATTTATCACAGTAACAATTGGTCACAATCAAGAATATCTCGTTTTGACGGCCTATCGGAGTTGAAATTCAATACTTGCTTTCAGTGCTGCCATATTATTAGTATCGGTAATTAATATTATCTGATACAGGTGTCGCTAATGGCGAGTGAAAATGAACTGGAATTAAACTTCCCCAGAAGCAAGAGTATAGATTTAGATAAATCAAATCTTTTAATTTTTACCGGTATTCAATTAATGGATATAAAAATAGCAAAAAACCTTATATTGATTAAATCGTTTTTGAAAATCTGCCTTCGGAAATGTAATTCTTACTTTTTAAGGTTTGCCTGCAGATCAAAAGAGGATTCAAATCAAACCTATGATTTGTACAGTATAAAATTTGCCAATCGCCTGAATAAAAACGAGGGACATTAGAACAAGAATGTATTCTTTTAACCGAGTTTTCTATTTACAGTCATAAATTGTTATTTACGAACACTATTCTATGAATTTAAAACTACAACTAACAAAATTCCACAAATATAACAAATAACGTCGTTTTTTTCGACTTATGACAAAAACAAATATATATAAACTTCATTATCATCATCAAATTGTATTAAACTTTAAGCGAATATCGATGAATTAATTAATTACTGACAGTAATAAAATCACATTATATACAACAGGAACCGACATTCCAAAAAGGTACCAATAAGTACATATTCTTGCTTCAGGCATTAAACTGCCACAACTTCTTGTCGCTCACAATAAAAAAGTATAATCTACCCTGAATATAAATAATTCTAAATTTATTGCAATTCAAAAATAATAAAAGTTACTTTAACTGTTGTATAAATTACTTTTAATCCATATTTACCAATTTTTATTTTGTATAAAAACTGAAAAAAGTTTTACGTTTTATTATTTAATCTTCTTCCAAATTAATGTACTGTGGAATTACATAGTTTCAGAAGCAAACTACAAGGGTTTAAACTGATTTAATATACCACTGAACAAATCAGTTTTGTTATTTGTTAGTTCGATAAAGTTCTTTTAAGACTAACTATTGTCAAATAACCATGGTATTGATAACATTTATCAGTGAAGAGTTGGAACAATCTCAAATATTGATTTATTATTATTATTATTTAATAATTTAAACACTGTTGCATTGAATAGGCAACTATTTTTAATAATAAGTTTATTTAAACAGTTCGAATATGAAAAAGCATCTTTTTATGATCACAATTCATTATTTATCAACCTACATTTGCCTTCGCTCAATCAGTTAAAAGATTGATATGTTCGAAGTCAGTACTAAGAAATGGTCAATTAACATAAACTTAAAAACTACTGTTAAGTAAATAGTACTATAACCAACTCGCCAGAACTTTTATCAGTTAATATATTTTAATAATTATATATTAAATTAGTATCTTCAGCACCATTTCTTTACAGGCGCAAATAGTAAATTTTTAATCTAATAAATCATTTTTAAACGGCTTAGAAATTTTACTTTTGCTTACTTTTTGTAGGATAATTATGTAAAATTTCTGTATATTAAGGAAATGGAAAAATTAGTGTTGAGTCACTGAGGACTTCCCCAATTTTATATACATTAGATCCCAGTTTTAAAACCGCTTAATATAACAACCAACTTATTAATCCCTGATTTTATAAAACAAAACAAAAATTAAGCGATTAACTGATCGCGCAATGAAAAGGAATATTTATTGCTCCTTACTCATGTGCATTTGCAATAACACATTTTTATTACCTTCCTTCTTACAATCTCGCCCCTCTGACTGTTTGAATTCTCATATATTCTACAACTCCTAAACTATTTAAGCGTTAAAGTATTGGTATTTCCAATAAAGTAGTTTTAACATGAATGTAGTTTTACACTGTGGATTTAAGATTTTTATAATACTGTGTTTCTTAAACTGCCTTTTTGGCTAACATTGTTTTACCATTTTTGTAATATTTTAGTTAAAGATTTTTGTTATCGTGCTTTTGTATAATGTAGTGAAATTTTATTATTTTTAATCTCTACGTTATTTTATATTCATCGAATTACTTTGCGAAATAATTAGGTGTATCAATCACTATATCTTCGTAGGCACGTAAGGTTTTGTGTATATAATCACAAAAATGAAAAAAAAAATTCCAAGTGGATTAAGAAGAAAAACATAAAGATAATAATATATGTAAGTAAACGAAACAGTGTAGTGAATTACCATGTTTGCTGCAGGCCTAATATTATTAAGCACACGGAGAAGAGTTAAAAAGAAATAAGCAGTGCGCACTGAATTTATGAAGAAAATAAGAGCTGTTGATCTAACACCCGGATTTACAAAAAAAAAGTCTTAACGAATTGATTATCTACAAGTACAACCAACTGGTTGCCTCAGTAAGGTAACTATTTCCGAACAGACACGGACAATCTTTCAGACATTAAATAACAGCGATGTAAAACAGAATTACCGATTTGAGCGGTTTAGAAGACAAATCTAAGTAGATGACATTAAAATACTAAATGATGCTGTAAGTGTAGATACTAAAGATTGTCCTAAATCGTCCTAATGAAAAAATGGTGGAAGTTAATACTGAGCTCGTTTTTAATGAATAATGAAAAGCAGGCTTCAGCTGAAACGATACTCCATCGCAGACATCTACAGAGTCTACAAAACTATCTCTGGTTTTACGATCATCAGCCCACGTAATCCTGTTTTTACGCTGTACTGAGCTCGGATGTTCAAACTAAACATTGAAATTTAATTTCACCTAAAAAATACTCTCGTTTAACCATCTTCCAATAGTCCAGTGTGGGAATATATCCTTGTTTGACAGAAATGGATCGATTTAAGTTCTCTCTAGTTATCAATTAGATCTTTATACAGATCTACTATATAATAATATAAAGTGCATAAAACAAAGTCATCCAACAATATTTCGTTAGTGTTACTACTATTATTACAAGAAAAAGTTTCTAAAAATAGGTCTGGAAATGCCTTTTTATCCGTCTGTCCACCATCGTGTTTTTAAATTAAAAAATTTATCTACAGTATTGAGGTACTTTAATGATATTTTGCATACCTTCTAAAACTAATAATTCTTCATTAAAGTAAATATGAAACTTTAATATTCGTAAATTTCAAGATGACGTCCATTTTAACTTTTCACTCCATACAGCTTGAGAACTATTAGTGTAAATGAAATAATTGCTTCTTAGATAAAATCATAAGTTTTCCACTGTGAACAAATGATCTTTCAAATCGGCCTTATAAAAGAGAAAATTGGTGTGCACCCATGCACAAAATCATCTTTTGGCTGTTTTCTTTTCCTTTTCTATCATTTTAATTAATAGCAGTCAAATAGTTAATTTTCAAATATCACTAAACTTGTAATATTATCTGCTCTGCTTGGCCAAAAATATTTTAATCAGCTGTTTTATAAATTACATTGCAAATTTAAAGATAAAAATGATTACTGATCTTAACGTTTTAAAAAATAACAGAATACTATAGATTATTTTTTAAAAGTTTCTCATTGTTCAAGCAAATGTATTTGCTGCAGAAGTAGCTCAATTTTATTACAATACTTTTTCAAATCACTGATAGCCTGAATTAAAATATTCAAACTCTATGAACAGTCATGCGAGACTGGTATGTTTGACAAGGAAGACGGTAATGCAAGGTCTGCAGCCACACAATTAGATGAAGAGGTCTTGACAAAATTAACAAGGATCTAAGATTCTCAAGCAGAACAATCATTTGTCAGGAAGATACTCACCGCATATGCACCATATGAAATATCCTTAACAATATCCTACGGTATTCATACCATATTTTTGCATATTCAAGTTCTACCATATAATTTCCAAAACAGGACTTACTTCTCTACTGGCTAGTGTACCAGCATGTTCATAACCTGATGTTTTATGTAATATTTTATCTAAGATTAAGGCATCATTCATATCAGGATGGAATAAACAATATCTGTAACCACCATTTCTGGGCTGCTACCTTTGGAGACAATATCTTTACTTTTCCAATATACTGTAGAAGTATATCATGGATTTTTAATGTATATCCTAATATGCTGGAAAAATTCCTGATGTTAAAACATTTGTTTTAATTGGCTTAATTAAAAAATTCAACAAAACTAGTTTTTTCTCCAGAAATTGAACAGCCATTCATCAAACGCAAGGTCATAACTTACCTAAATTATAATTTATCATCTCAGATTTGTGTAGTCAAGTGGGACCACTCTTACAGTGAAGACACATTGTAGATTGCTCCTCTTTAGTGTAATTTTTTGGCTTTTTAGGTTATTACTAGCATCGAAGTATAGTGTATAAAGGATAACTTTACAAAATTTTGGATTACAGACTATTTTTTATTGATGTTTTTTGCTTAGCTCAATTTTTTGGGCTTAAGTGAGCAATAGTGCAATTTCTTCTATTGTTTTGGACTGGTTTTGATTTGCAAAAGTACATGGATTGGTTTTTTGAGTGAAGTGATTTAGGACAACGGACCATACAGCCTTTTTGTTAATGTTTTTTAATATAGGTTATACCTTATAGTGTAGAAGAATTTTTCTAAGTGAACAGACAAGTGGATGGTGACATCATCTACAGTTTTGTAAACAAGGGCTTAGAAAATTTTTTATTCAGTGATGAGTAAACTATAGAAATTATTTGAAGTGCTCGATATGTAAACAAGGGGAAATCTTTTTCTATCACAGCTCTGCACCCATTATCCTGATTTCTTTCCGTCCATGAATCTCCATATATCTAGGCCCCCTACTTCTTTTCCCACCCTCAAAAATATGTTTTTTGATCATCCAAAAATTTTTGTTGTCCCATTCTCGATGTAATACTTTTTTACTCTCCCCCCAAAAATTTCTGATCCCTATTTCATCATCATACATTTTCCGACTCCTACCCCCAACACACCTTGGGCCGCCTCCCCCCCCCTGAAATATGTTGTACGGAGGCTCAAATTACTTGAATTAGGTGGTCCTCTTTTTGGTTCTAAAGTTAGTTTGGAGATTGGACCAACTACTAAGTCATGGAGATAAAAAAATGTCGCCCAGCCAAGAGAGTCCAAAATCAGGTGGAAGACAGCATGATGGAGACTTGACAGAAGGTTCAGACCTCGATTACTTTTTGGTGGTGGATAGTTCAGAGAAAAAATCCGGAACTCAACCCTCAAAATCTAACAAAGGGTGAGGAAGCTAGAAGCAACGGTGCTTGCTTTGTATGAAAGTGTAAAACTTAGGTTAACCAGTGAGAGATCTATGCAACTCCAGAGATTGGGCAATCAAGAGAAGACCAAGCTACAGGACAAGATTGAAGAACCTTTAAATTCTGGGTCCCTACAGGAGTTGGAAGAAATAATAAACAAGAAGTAGAATCATGAGCACTTCAATAAGGTGGAAATCATTAAGGAACCCCCACCAAAGGATGTGGAGCACCTTTAGTCTTCGTGATGGCTAAGAGACTGTGGGCCAAGAATGCATTTAATGGTATAATATCTAGGAGGTCTCCAGAAATCACGAATAAAATTATCTCTGAGTGTTAATATTCAGGTGGGATGCGAGAAACATCAAAATCCTATACCATGAGGACAAGGGGAGGATATTCACAATCACATTACATGAGAATGATGAAGAGAAGCTGTCACATGCAATCTCAGCCTTAACTAAGATTAAAGGAGCTTTAGTAGGAAATCTACACTTCTGTGTCAATAATGATAAGTTGAGTGACATGTTTACCAAACTGCTAGAATTTTGGTCGACAAAGAACATTGAGGGAGAGGCAAAGATACCACTACATTTAATTGGAGAGGGAGAAAAGAAGACCTCACACCCTTCCGCCTTCTATGCTGGTTACGGTGAAGAAGGCAGGGCTAAGTTACACGTGGAGCTGACCTTGCTGAGGAGATAGTCTCAGTAAAAAAAGGAAGAACAGAAGAGATACAAATGTGGGTGAAAGAGTCTTCTAAGAGAAAAGAAGACCTAATCAAATGGGTAGACAAAAAACTTGAAAACGCAGTTCTTGTGGACAACCTGCTTGACAGAAAAACACTCGTATATTACATCAAGGGTTTGAGTATGGATGTAGAAGAAAGTGAGATAAAGGAGGCTTTCAAGAAGGCAGCAGATCTCAAAACACCTGTAAAAGTAACCTGCATTTGGGGAAACCAAACAAGCCAAGGTTCATCTCCCGACACGTGCGGCCACCAAACTGGCCAATACAAAGAAAATTATCATTCGCTGTCATTTGTGTCATCTAGAATTTGCTCTAGGAAAAGCAGAGGGGTTTTCAATGCTGGAGGCAAGGACACATGTCCTTCTCCTGCAATGGGCCAGACCAAACATGCATGTGCTTCAGATGTGGCAGTACAGCGCATAAGATTGGGGACTGCCTTGAGGAGACAAGATGTCTAGACTGCAACATACAGAGTCATAGAACAAGCAGTTTTAACTACAATAAAGATCAGAGCAGAGGCCGGAATATTCAAAACAAAGCAGGAAGTGCTTACAACAACTAAACATGGGTAAAAGACGTTGTTCCCATGACTTAGCATGGGGAGCAGCGGTCGTGGATAACTGCGACTGGATTCTCCTGTAGGAGCCCAATATTGGTTTGACTCAATTCTAAGATTGGTACACTGATAGTGAATGTGACATAGTGGTAATTAGCGTTACTAGGAGATTTGATGTCAATGAAGTTAGGATAAGAAAAGGTTTAATTAGCTTATCCCAAATAAAATACTCTATGGTAAGTAGATATATCTCGCTAAACTGTATGGACGAGAGATTTGGAGAGTTACTCAATGACTTAGAGGATCTATTAAGTTGTGGCTTAACTCTATTAAAGTTATAGGCTTCAACTCCTATCATACTAGATGGTGATTTTAATTCTGAAGCGGTTGAACTAGGAGGCAGGGTAAATACTTGAAGAGACACCAAATTAGCTGGTCCTGGCATCAATGAACATCACAGCATTTAATTCACCTAGAACCCCCACCTATATAGGCAGAGGGGTTGGTTCCCTCTAGGCAACTGCCTCTGGAACTCTAAGAGGCAAACAAATTTATTAGTGGACGGAAGAAATCATTTTGTTGAGACACATGCTATTAACTACATAAGAGTCTGGCAGCGGATAAGGAGAAGATACCCCAAAGAAAGAGCCGGGGCAAAAGAGCATACTTATCGATTCATAACAGTTATTGCCATGCCACAAGACAGGCCAAGAAAGCAGCATGGCGGAAGCTGATCGATGACTTGGATGAAGAACCTTAGGGTAGGGTGTATTGGATCATTATGAAGAGGTTCTGTACACCCCCCTCTTCTATCCAGGAAGAATACGGAGAAGACAATAAGAGAGCTCTTTCAGATGGAGCCCTCTCAATACAGACATTTAAATTGCAATAATGCTCTTCGATTCACCATCAAGAACTCCAAGTGGCTGTCAGGAAGGCACCAGGTCCTGATGGAATACAAGGAGCTCTTCTCAAGGGGCTTTTAAACTCAGACCCCTGCATATACTAGAATGTTTCAAGCCTTGATGAGAGGTAGTGTCCTGACTAGTTGGAAGACAAGACACTTAATCTTGATCCCAAACCAGGTAGCCAGAGAAGAGGCACGCAAGTTCAGACCCATCTGTTTACTGCCAGTGCTGGGGAAGTTATATAATGTCTTATTGCCGGAAGACTTTGTGAAGAAATCGATGCAACAGGGGGCCTTTCCAAAGCTCAATACAGATTTAGAAAAGGAAGACCCACCACTGATGCCTTATGGAAGGTGGTAAGCTGGGCAAAGACTGCAGGGTGGGCATGTGGAGGGCCAGAGAGATCCCCTTAATGGTGCTCCTTGATGTCCGCAATGCTTTTGGCAGCATACCCTGGAATTGTAATAATGAAGAGCTGAGAGCCAAAACAAAAGTTTATGTCTTAGAGCTGCAGTGAATGAGTTCCTCCATGAAAGAGAAATAAGAGCTACCACCAAAGAGGGAGAATTGGCATTCTGGATTCAAGGAGGTGTTCTGCAGGGATCTTCGCTTAGCCCCCTGCTTTGAAACACTTGTTTGATGGATTATTGAAAATGAGGCTCCCAGAAAAGGCAAAAGTTCTTGCGTATGCGGATGACTTAATGGTCCTTGTGTCTGGCTACTCCAAAGACAAGGTTGAACATGACGTGAACCTGGTGATAAGAAACATCAGTGGTTGGCTGGGGGAAAGAGGCTCATCATTAGAGCAAAAGAAGACATATGGTTGCGATGGTAGGAAGAAGAAAGGCAAGACCTATCAGCATACTAGTGGATAGGACGAGGAATGCGACCCAACAGCATGTTAAATATTTAGGGGTCTAGCTTGAGGTCAGGCCTCTTTAACTACCACATACAAGAGGTAACAATTAAAGCAGAAAGAGCAGTCAACAAGTTAAATAAACTCATGAGCACTCAAGGAGGCCTGCGTGCCTCCAAATACATTCATTCTAGCAGGAGCTACTGCCATAATGCTTCACATGGTACCAGCTTAGTACAACACACTGCAGAAAAAGAAAAAGCTGTAGGCTTCTCCAGGCAGTGCAAAGAAGAGCTGGACGTAAGATCATCAGAGGTTACTATCTATCTCCACACTGGCAGTGGGAGTGCTGTTGGGACACCCCATCCATCTTATAGCGAAGCGGAGAAACAGAATTTGGGAAGGCACACCCAGAGGAGACGCAGCTAGCCTGTTAGAAGAATGGCAGGATATCTGGGAAGAAGCCACTGTAGCAAAGTGGACATATAGACTGATACCCAAACTGGGACCCTGGCTGGGGAGAGGTTACGAGATGGATCTTCACCTCTCCCATTTCCTCTCCGGTCACAGGGATTTTAATGAATATCTTCATAAATTCAAAAGGATAGAGTGGCAAAACTGCCTATAGTCTGGTAATATTGAATTGGTGGAACATACCTTTTTTGAATACTCCTGTTGGAAGAGTATATCAAGAGACATGGAAATGACTGGGAAAATGCTAGAAGGGATCTTAGAGTTGATGCTAAGTTGTTTATGCAGATGGGAGCAAGCTAAGTGTTGGATTGCTACAATTCTAACCCAGAAAGAAAGAGAGGTGAAGGAATGCAACCCTTCAGACTATTTAACATGACTGGGGGGGAAGGGACAGCCTTCTGCGGAGGGATCACCAAGCATCCCTGCTTGCAGAGATGAGCAGTGATGATGAGGTAAAAAGCAATAAATAAAGAGATAGAAGGAAAAGACCAAGGTTGCTGGTAGGGCCACCTTGGCGGCATCTATTTGAATAGGTACACAAGATAAGAACAAAACATCGTGGCGTGGGGGGGGTGGACCCGGAATTGGACTAGCTGAAACTGGGACCCTCTACCTTCGATAACAATGAATCAGCTGTTTCTAGTTTTGTTAGAAATTTCATTATCTAATATTGTAATGATAAATTTTGAATAATTAATAAGGACAGATTTTGGAAAATGGTTTGCAGCATGAAATTGCAATGTACATGATATACAATTACCCCCCTTTCTACCAAAATATTTATCTTGAATGGTGGTTGGGAACAGCTGTTTTACCCCAATCTGGACATTTTAAGAGTCAATATCTAAAACATGGATGAAGCTATCGTACAAGGGTTTCACTAAGGTTTTTCCCATTCAAATCTACATTGAAATCATGTACCATCATAACATTTAAAAAAATAAAGTTGAATTCAATATGGCTGATTCAAGTTGGGCAACAATTTCAAACAACTCAGAGCAGTTTCTTTTACACAATAATCAACGACATTTATTCTGGTAGTGTAGTCACACTCAGGTTTTTGTAATTAAGCAGTTTCCAGATACTCCAGACATTCTGTATATAAAATAACTTCTAATCAACAAAACCAGTGATTTCAATACACATAAACAGAGGAATGTTTATAATAAGTAAAAGAATATAAATAAAGTCCATTTAATGTTTGTTGTAAAATAATTCATTATAATCAATATATGTATAACTATTAACAGAAAAGCATCTTTTAACAATCTTGGATGACAAACAAAAAATAATTATAATAATAAATATACATGTACAAATATGTATAAAAAAATAAACACAATAAAATAAAAGCCAATTATAGATCATTATTAATTAATATTATTACATTTTTACAAGTTTTATTTTATTCTTTTTCTTACGTTTAGAAACCATTTTCACACTTTTCAATGTAGTATTTTTTGTAACAATTTTTCTTTTATGCTTTCTATTATTCTTATTTTTTAAATTTGGTTGCTTTTGATTTTGTTCAACTTGATCAAAAACTGAGTGAAAAAATGCATTAGTATCACTTATAACATCATCATTATCATTTTTAATAACATCAACAGTCTGCTGATTTATTGACTCTTCGTTAGTTCTTCTTTGCAACAACTTACTAATACTAATTTTATATAACTGTTCATTAATATTACGTAAACTAATCAATTCATCTTTTAATGAATAGTCATCATCTGTAATAAAATGTTTTCTTGCCATCAAGCCATTAGGATAATTATTAGATAATTCATAACATGACATGTCTAAATCATGATAATTGATTATCTCTAAACAATATTCTGAATCCTCAGCATCAGCAGATGTTTTTTGAAATGGACATAAAATAATATTTCTTTTAACTTCTTGTTGAAACATTTCTTTAGGAACTTTACTGAAATATGCATTTGTGACTGGACCTTTAAGATTTAATACTTTTAAACACTGTTTACTCATTATGTGCCAAATTCGAACAGTTTCATCTGCAGAACCAGATAATAACCTCTCGCCATCAATCGAAGTTGAAAGACAGGTAACTGATTTTTTATGGCCACTAAAAATATTAGTAATATTATCACCCAATAAAATACCAGTACTTATGTGAATTTCCAGAGAATTCAAGTGTCTACCGTCTCTTAAAGAGAACTGATTTATATCACCTGAAGTACAACCAACAAAAATGTCCATTTCAAACGGAGAAATAGAAACAGATGTCAACATTTCAGTGAAAACAACTGATAACAGAAGTTTACCAGTAGACAGTTTGTATATCTGAAAAAGATAATATTAAAACTTAAATGAAACAAATACATACATAAGTAAACAGGAAAAAAGTATTTGGACATAAATCCAAATTGTGAACATGTACCACATATATAAGGTTTTGGTTCAAAAACCAAAGTGCATTTATAAATAATTGTTTTAAGTTTTTATTTTCAAATAAAAATTTAATTTATTAAAAAAATATATATATATATAAATAGTAATTTTTTTTATAAAAAAAATGTTGTTGATAAGAAATACTGTTTACTTTTATGCTTTTGAATAAAAAAAAAAAAAAATGGTAATTTTATTTTTTTAATAACATATTTTGTTTCATTAAAACAAAATCTTGCGTTGTTCTGAAAGATATGACAACTTTAATCTACTGAATGATTGAACCATTTTTAATTTCTGTTTTGAATTTTAGTCTGCATTAGAACATCCTACAAAAAGTTCTCAAGCCCAAATGTACAGTGTACTGAAATAAGAATGTGATTCTTGTTCATTGTTTATACAGACTATATTAAGAATGATGAAAAGAAATCATTTCACATTACCATTCATGTGAATAAGTTAACGATATTTTATGCAAAACAAATGCAGGTAAATCATCACCTCAAAGCCTGTACTATTTCAGTTATAGAAAGTACCGTTACAGTATTTATATAATAATTATTAACAGACTGATTTATACCATACCCTAGTTCTAAATATCTAGAGAAGTTTTCTCAATTTGAGATCCACAAGCAGTAGCACCCATTGCTATATAATCAATATAGATTGTTAATTTATGGATAGCCAAGCCAATAAGTGATGTTAATTAGAATACAAAAAATCGGCTGTTAGGGTCAGTTCAAGGAGCCATGAACATTACGATATAAATGGTTCAACCAAGCCTTCAAATATCAACCTCCTGTACAGAAAGGGTAGCTTACTATTTCCATTATTACAGCACATGAAGAAACAAACAAACATCGTGTAAATAAAGAATTAAAACAAAGAAACCACAAGGTATCACTACATAAGCTCATAAGCAGGTAACACTGCTTATTAATAGCTTATATAAAATATTTTAATAAAAAGAAAGAATGATCTCTTATTTTTGGTTCTATTCAAAATTACTATCTTAATAGAAAATAAAAGACCAGCAATATTATCCATCAGATCAATTAATTTTTACACAGTTTCAGGTGCTATATAATAATTTAATTATTTCGAGTGCCATTGTTATGAAAATGTAAATATTTCTTGCAAAAATGAACAAGTACTATATGCAATTTACCGAATTCAAACAGCCCAGAATTGTTTTATTTATATTGCATACAAGTCATAATTATTTGTTTTTCTACACACATTTTTAATATTTCTTGTCATTTATGTAGGTATCAATTTTTAGTCAATTTTTTATATGGCTTGATAATAAAAAAACAATCTTTTGATTTTGTACACAAAAACTCATTGGTAATAGTACTTCCTAAATGAATGAAAAATTGTTGTAAGTTATCACAGTAAAGAAATTTTTAATTAAAAAAAAATAGAAAAATAAATGAGCAGCATACCGATTGTCCATTCTAATGGGAAAATTGTTGTTAAAATTCTGACGGCATATGATCTATATACATTAAATATTTATAAACTGTATCATTTATAAAACTTACATAAGTCAATATTTTAACAATAATAAATTTAAAACAGCCTTGTTTCGTTGTCAAAAGTTTCAATATAATTAAATTAAATTATTAACATTATAAACAGTGCGGTTTGACTCAATCAAACCACAAGAGATGTTACAATAAATAAAACAACTAAAAAATTCATGGCCACAAAAAATTAGAAACATATTACTTGTTTCACAATGTATTCATATACACCCAAAAGAAATCTGAATTTAAAAATACAGCATATCAAACACAATAATTGCTGATTACACTTCTTTTTTTTGGGGGGAGGACACGAAAAATGCTGATGAGTTATCATTGCCCAAATAAAAAAAAAAATAGGTTAAAAAAATTTAAAAACAAACTAAAAACTAAAAGTAGATTAAAATTAAAATACGACTAATTAACTTAAAAACTAATCTCACTTAAAATGTACAACTAATATTCACATGAAAGAGAAAAATTAAAAGCTAAAAACTAACACTACATTAAAATTAAAATAATAACTAAAACTTAAAGCTAATACCACATAGATCTAAAATCTACAACTAAAATAAAAAATTGAATAAAATTAATACAATTAAATAAATCCGTAAGGGGTGTAAAGGGTCCCTTTACTGATAATTACACATGTTATAACAGAATATATATAAATAATTTTAAAACAGGTAATAAAATAAAATATATTTATAATATAATGCAATAATAAATCAACAGAGAGACGAAGGTAAGAAAAATCTAAAACATAAATATATTTACACCAAAGAACAAAACTGTACCATATCTGAAATCTATATGTCAAAATAACAAATGTGGTATTATTTAAGCAAAACCAACTATAGCAAATTAATATAAGTAAAGTGAACAGATCTTTTGAAATAAGATGTTCGGAACATATGAGGCCATACAAAGATAAAAAATTTAAAAACATCTAACATAGCAAGGTAATCATAATAAACTGAATGCATGCCATAAATATCAAACAAAAATTAATATTTTTCAAGCAAATAATAATACTAATGAAGTAGAGCAATAAAGATTTCTTTTTAGAAAATATTAAATTTATAAATTTAAAAATAAAGATAAGATAATGAATTTGCAGGAAGATGATATTGAAGGAGAGGTTATAAGTAAAGATGGAACAATATACCCCAATTATGTTGATAGCATTGAATAAAAAACATTCACGGTCAGAATGACAACAAATATTTTAAATTTTAGATTTTTTATAAATGCTTAAGCATTAGAATACATAATATTAAACATAATTATTCTTAATCCACAATTACATCTATGTAATTCAAATTACTTTTCTGTGTTCCCACAACTACAGGTTAACCAGATTTCATTAACAAAACAGGTACTTTGTAACAAAAAAGAGAGAAGAAAACAGATTAACCTGTTTAATGAAATCATTTTTAAGCAGAATATAAAAATAAATTAAAAAAATTGTTTAGTTTTCATTTTATGTACATAGTTTTTTTTTTCTGTACTCATCAGTTTATTTAATCAAATTTAAATATACATTTTTATTATCGTAATTCCAAATTAATATGCAAAAAAGTAATCAATTCATTATAAAATTGAATTTTTTTTCTCTTAAAAAATATAAATTTAATACATTAGCTGCAGTATTTTTTCCATGTAAAACAAGTCCAGTTTCACATGTAAACAAGTCCACATTATCTGGTAGTCATGTTTACAATGGTGCCTTACAGGCTAACTGTATCTTGCAATAAAAGTCACTTGGATCCAGTAAAAAATTAATCCTTCTAACATCAGAATTTAAATATGAATTACTCAATATGAAATAAAAAAATTATGAGACTAGACGAAAATACACTTGCTGCATATAAGGAAAATTAAGGGAAGAATGCCTCATTGTAAATAATCATGCAAGACATAAATAACTGGTACCACAACAAACATGTTAATAAATAAGGTCATTAATCACTATCTATAACTATTCCACAGTGTTCAAAAAGTGACACAACCTTATGCAAAAATATTTCCTTTTTTGTTGCAGGTTTAATTGAGGAAAATTGAGAAAAAATGGGTTACACAATGCAGCAGAGAATATTCAATGTCTTCCAATACATTACATATGCCAGTTATGCCCAGACTACGAGTGGATGTGCCAAATAGGTCCTCCATCAAGCAGATATATCACAAGTCCCATGAGACAATTAACAGTGTTGTGCCAATAAACAATACAATTATGTTATTTATAATTTACTTTAGTATATGTTTAAATGTTTAAGTATTTAAGTATAAGTATATTTCCTTTGTATTACTATTGTATCTTTCATATATTATTGTGCTTTCTGTATTTGTATTAAAAGTTTTGGCAAAAAAAGATAGGGAATGGCAGATGCAGCAAACAGTGCTAGACCAAAAGTGCTAACACCAGAAACATTGATCAATGTACAAGCTGCTTATTCTGTTATTCCAAGAAGTCTGTGCAACATCTATTTAGCCAGTCTGGTCTCTCCATTGATAGCGATTACACAGCACTGCACAAGTGTTTAAAGATGCATCCAAATAGAATTCATGCTGTTCATGAGTTATTACCTGCAGACACTGGAAAACTTGTAGATTTATATCAGTGGTTCATGCCATCTGCAATGACAGGAGAAGAATCCATTATTGATTTTGGTCTGACGAGGCATGATTTTGGTCTGACGATTCCACCTTGATGAATAAGTGAATACACATGATTCACACATTTGGTGTATGGAAAATTCACATGCAAGAGTCAACCCTGCACAGACAAAAAGTAGGTGTTTGATGTGTAATGTCACGTCACGGAGGTGAATCTTCACGATATTCTTTCATGGCACAATGAACAGCGAGTGCTACACACAGATAGGGAACAATTTGTAAACTCTATGCCTGCAGACCAGCTAGAGTACACATGATGTCAGTAGGACAAGTGACTGCTCATACAGCCAACAACACTATGACTTTCTTGGTTCAGTGTTTTCATGGGCAGGTGATTTGAAAGGGGTTGTGGCCCTCCTCGGTCTTCTGATTTATCTCCTCCTGACTTTTTTATGGAGATGCCTTAAGGATGCTGGTTACAAAATTCATCCTACACCATTCCCAAATTGCAGAGCGAAATTAAAAGATGTGTTGCTGCAATTCCTCAACAAATGTTACAACATATATATAAGAGCATGCAACATTGTATTCAATTATGTGAATCAAATAATGGAATCCACTTTCAACAACTATTCCAACTTACTAATTTTCCTCATAAGGCTGCATCACTTTTTGAACATTCTATATTATGAATTATACTGTAGAAGAATATCAACTGGGTACAGGTCTTTATCAAAACATAAAGCACCTCTAAATCAATTCCACTTCAAAACCACTTACTTTAAAATTAAATAACATATGGTAGTCATGACTTTATAATTTTGTTAATGCTTCAAGAATATCTTTTTAAAAGTAATACGAGATGATCCAAACAAGAATCTACTACGTGAATTTAGGAAAAGAATAACGCACAATAACAATTCTTTATTAGGAGGAGCAATTTTTTCAACAACCAAACAAAATGCATATTAGAATACAGGAAATGGAATACTCTAACTCTTTTTCTATTTAGACTCCGGAATTACTGTAAGGATTCTTCAGAGGATGAATGAGGATGATATGTATGAATGTGAATAAAGTGTAGTCTTGTACAATCTCAGGTCAACCACCAAAGTGTGGTGAATTGAAACCCAACCACCAAAGAACATATGGTATCCTCCATATAAAAGTATACTAGGATTTGTAACCTTAGAACTCTCGACTTTAAAATCAGCTGATTTGCAATGTTGCGTCAACCACTAGACCAGCCCAGTGGGCTAGAAAATGGAATACTAGCAAAAAGAAATATTACATTTTCTTAGCTAGTCTTTTCTATTTTATCTAATATTAAACATCTAAATTAGTTAATTTTATATACAGTACTATTTTTTAAATTAAATTATATTTAATCATACCTTACAAGTGCTATCTGAAGAAACTGATATAAGTCTGGAATTACTGAATGAAGACCCACCAGAAGTAACAATCAGATCTGTTACTGGTAAAGAATGATCATTAAAAACAAGATTTGAATCTACAGAAATATTCTGTTGAATATTCTTATTGAGTAAATTCGATAAATTCCATACAGTTACCATACCATCTTCCCCACCACATACAATTATACTACCATCAAAACTCCAGCGTATAACAGTAATTGGTTGAAAATGACGCACACCACTGCCAACAAGACAACCTGATGAAACCTGAAATCAGTATTACATACATTAACATTATTTATTGCAGAAAAAATAAATCTATGAAAGATGTACGACTATAAGATTTCATAAAACATAGACTGCATATACAAGTAGTTGGTTACAATTTCACTGCCTAACCTGTATATACTAAAAGTATTAATCTGGATATAATAGATACATGTAAGAAATGCTGGCAAAGCAGTGCAAGATTTTCCTTACTGTGCCAATCAAAAAGTATTATTTTAAAACAGTAAAATAAAATACTCTACAATTGGTTAAAAAAAAGGAAAAAGAAGCTGACAACACTGTTGTAGGATTTTTCCATCACAAGGCTTTTTTCTGATGGCTTACACACACAACTTAATTTAAAATACGTCAGATTGTAGAGCGTAGCTATACAATCGCTCTTGTAGTGAGAGGGTACTGTGTTATTGACGCAGTATACCCACTTAGCCACTAATTTAAAGCATTTTTTGGGGTGAGGATGTGATTTTACAAAATATTTTTTTGCAAATATTATTCTTTAATTTTTAAAAATGTACCTAAGAAAAAAAGCCCTTTATTAGATAAAATCTCAAGAAAATAAGGGTGATCGTACTCTACAGCCTTACCCCCTTGACCTTTTAAGTTAAAAGTTAATGACATCAATGCTCCATATACAAAAGTAATCTGGTCAGTTTGATCAAAATCATTCCAGTAGTTATGGAGATATATAAGGTGATTTAGTGTGCAGCAAAATACACACACATGTATATATGAACATCCAGAAAATATTCATCCAGTTCTTTGGGGTTCCTCAGGTATCAAAATGTCAAGATCCAGTGAAAATCATATGTGCCCAATTTTGACCAATTCAGTACTTTCCCTTCTACAGCTATAGCACTAGACAACAACGTAAAAATTGCAAAATAAAATAAAGTACAACAAAGTGGTAAACTATAACATCATAGAAAATTCCACAAAACTGTAAAATAGAATTCTCTTAAAAAGTCACTACTGGTTCTTGCACAATTTTGCAAAATAAAGACACGTTTAATAATACCAATTAAATTTAGTTTTATAAATGTTGAAATAGAAAAAAATAAAAAAAGTTTTCTGGAAATTTTTTAAGATTTGGGAGCCCGTATCCAGGGGGGGAGTTATTGATTATGATTATCAAAATAAGACGTAAACATTAAAAAACTCCCAAATTTTGAATAAAAAAGTTTTTATTTTAGATGCTTCCTTGCTGTGTGGAAAAAATTTAGGAAAAGTTTTTAAAACAAGTTAACACCTATTAAATTACATACATACATTTTCTTAAAATGAAAATATATAAAATTTTATTTCAGTAACTACTTGTTATTAATGAATTATTTATTGTAATTTTTTTATAATCAGAGCTTAATAATTATTAATAAATCAATATATTTAAATTAGAAAAAAAAAAAAGGAGACAAAGTCGGATTTAAACCGATGTGCCTTCCTTCCTCTTGTAAGATCCAAATATTTCATTAATTAAAATTTTATTTGGCTGTAACTCTGGAACCAATGAAAATAGGTACCACTTATGAAATATCGTTAAAAATCTCTCACAATGAGGGCTTTTTTCTGCAGTTAAGAAAAAGTTCAAAATCCACACCTTTTGGTTTTTGGTCCAAAAGGGGAGGTGCAGAACCATATGTTACAACATTCCAAAATTTCAACACCCTACAGCTAATTGTTTTTGAGTTATGCAAGATGCATATGTACAACAACATACTAAAGCTACCCAAAATGGATTCAGGATGGTCAAAATGAATATTTCCATTGTGATCACAATACTTCCTTTACTTGCACACATTTTAAGTAACAAATTTGCTTTAATAAAGTTTTTATAAAATGTCTCTGAAATAAACTCAAGATTTGTTTTTCCACAATGTTCCACACTACCATGAAAATCAATTTGGTTAATCCTAAGATTAAAAGCCGAACACAGTGCAACATGCATACATATCTTTTTCTGTTCTAGATGAACTAGTTGGGCTCTAAAACATAAAAATTTTCAAAAATCCCATTTTTGACATGATCACCATATACTTTCCCACTCAATATAGCTAATCTAGCTATATTTGTTGGAAAGTAAACTCTGAAATTTTTTTTTTTTGGGTGAAAACACTATGGCGTCATCATCGCCCGGATAAAACGAGTAATAAAATTAAAAACAAGCAAACTGAAATCCAAAAACCAGTCTAAAACTGAAATATGATTAGAAAAACTTAAAAAGTAATATCACTTGAATCCCACAACCAACAGCACAAAGAAAAGAAATCTCTCTCTCTTTTATCTGTTTAGCCTCCGGAACTACCGTTAAGGTATTACTTCAGAGGATGAATGAGGATGATGTG
>JAAAKQ030002245.1:30048-65003 GCA_010016005.3 Zanna intricata | reverse complement strand
TATACATAAATAAAATGAAATTCAACCTTATCAACAATATTATGTGTCTATGACCTTCTTACATAAAAGATATGACTAACTTTATACTATGATGACCAGTTGTGATTTTAACATTTTATAAATTTACATTTTACATATTTTAATTTTAATATCAAATTGAATAATAACTTTTCCTGAGGATAGTCGAATGAGTGAAAGTGCTAGAAAAGAGAAAGCAGACGAATTGTTGGTAAGATTTAATTTCATTTTATTTATATATAAATAATATTAAAATATATTTTTAAGGGCTGGTATATCTGGCATGATTTATGATTTTATTTTGTACAGTGGTGTAGATACTTTTAGAAGACACACATCTAGTGAGGTAGAAAATAAACCAGGTTTTGGAGCAAAGATAGCAAGTAATTACTTTATATAAGATAATTCAAAGAAAGAATCATTTATATATACTGTGACAATTATTTTACATCTCTCAAAGGTTTTGTTATATTAAGACAAAAGTATGAACTTTTTTCTTTGGACACTATAAAAAATAATAGACTCAAGGGGCTGCCCCTTAGTGAGTGGTAA
This sequence comes from Zanna intricata, assembly GCA_010016005.3. NCBI lineage: Eukaryota > Metazoa > Arthropoda > Insecta > Hemiptera > Fulgoridae > Zanna > Zanna intricata. The sequence goes on along the minus strand of JAAAKQ030002245.1, from coordinate 64,433 downwards.
AGCTGGAAAAAAGGAGTAGAGGAAGTTTAGATATTATTGTACAATAGGAAAATATTTGTATTATAAAATGGAATAATAAAATAAAATTGTTTGCTTGGTCAGAACAATTTGTGAATCTGAACCAGTGGAGACTGTTAAAGGTTTATAAATAACAACATTCTATTTTCAGCCACAAATCCAACGAGGCTAAACTATTTCCTGACATAGTGAAGAAATATAACCTATTTATGGATGGGGTAGACCTTGTCAATATGTTTATTGTCCTATAGAACAGAGCTAAAAAGCCACTATTGGTACAAGTCAATTTTTTCCCAAATTCTGGATGTGTGTGTGTAAATAACGCATGGCTGCTCTACAGGAAACAGTGTGATAAGGAACACACTAGGAAACAACTGGCAGTGAAATAGTTCAGATTAAGGATGGGAAATTGGCTTTTGAATTGAGGCAAGAAGTATGTGCCAGCAACTTTGGCAAGAGTGGATGTCATCCAAAATCCACGAAGTATGCCAAATGATGATCTATGCTATGATGGTTTTAAACATTTTCCTAAATGACAACAAAAGGCAGATGTAGATATTGTAAAAATGTACAGTCACATGTTAGTAGCATCAAATGTCAATTATGATAGTGCCTTACAGAGAATAAAAACTGGTTTTTAGATCGAAAAAATAAGGGCACAAAAGTCGTTATTTTTGCGATCATTTTTCTATATTCAAAAATATTTTATGTAATTCATTTTAGTAGTAAAAATTATCATTACTTCAATACAGTCCTGTGTTCATAATTAATAAAGAAGCTTTATTTTTGTAGTTTATCAATAGTTTATTAATATTTTATATAGGCAGCTGTTTTTTCATTTCAATTGTAGATATTTCAATTACAGTACTGTATTCATGGTTAAAAAGGGAAGCCTTTTTAACCATTTACTTTTCTTTGTTTTTTTTTTTAAACTTTTATCAGTAATATTTTATGAAAAAATCTTTAATTCTGTTTGCATTTTTAATTGTCTAATTATTAAAATGTTTACTTTTGTAAATTGTCTATATCTATGTAAAAATTGTCTATCTAAATTGTCTATTGTCTATGTCAATGTAAATTGTCTAATATGTGCTCTGTCCTTTGTTCTTTAACTTTAACCAAAATCTCTGACAATATACTCTATTAGATACATCTTCATAATAAAATAAACAGGCATCATTCTTGGCAATTTGCACTTTTGGATACAATCTCGCATTAATGAAGAAAACTACAATCCCTGGCAATGTATAGAAAAAGAAACAAAATTTTAAGGGGCTTTAACATGTTAAAGAAAAGACAAAAATGTTTAATCATTTTCCCCTTCACTTGTAATCAATTTAAAGGTATGGGTTAAAAAATTAAAAATGTAATTAATAACACAATTTTTTTGCCAAGTTAAGGGTCAACAGAGTTATATAACAATTAAGAAAAGCTCCAAAAACACTTAAAAATTTAAAAAAATGTAACTAGTAAACGGTTTACTAAAAACCTTATTTCAAGTGTTTTTGTATAAAAACAAAAAAAAAATTCTTTTTATATAATCAATTAAGATATAAAACTTACTAATGATCTCTATTCATCAATTAAGATATAGCATTTCAATAATCATGAAACACCAAAATGGATAACATCATGTAATTCCTGAAAGATGTTTCCCTGAAGGATAATTTTTGTACTTTTTTAGCTTGCCTCCTAGACCAACTGGATATCTGCCTCCATGATTACTTCAAAGGAACATTTGTAGTCCACTGTTTCATATATCTGATTATAGCAGAATTAATTATGAGCGATGCTGTCACATGATTTCACATGTGGCTGCAGGTATTCACATGATTTCACACATGGTATCTTTTTCAAAGATATACCAGTATGAACTATATACAGTTCATTTTTTTACATTACAGTTAATTTATTGTGGTTTATTGTGATCTTCTACAGAATATAATTTTTACTAAACACATAACACAACTCAAATCGGTGGGAAATCTTCCTAAGAACTGTTTGATGGTTCATATGTAAGGTCACACTTTTTACATAAGAAACTGTAATTTAATAAGTGTTTTATACTTAATTTACTATTATAAAATAAATAAACTACATTAAAAATGATATACTCACTAACAACCAATAACATTAGTATGAATAAAAGAGGCACCACTTCAGTTTAAAGAATCAATCATAAGATTACAAAAGGAGCTTTCAAATTCTTGCTAAAACTGTAATATTATAAATAATAGTACTGCCTTATTGAGTCTGGGCTAAAAGTAGCCTATTGAGAAGCAGTATTAAAAAGTTTAGAAATTAAAAAACCAGCTTAAATTTGTTAACTTAGATTATTTTCACAAAATAAGTTAATGATATTAAACAATTCTAATAAATACATTAATAATGTAACTACTGAAAAGGCACTTTTTAAAATGAGCATAATTATTTTTATAATCAAAATATTCTCACATCCTTTTACTTTTACAGATTACTTTACAAAATAAGATATGATGATTTTATAACTGTAAGAAAAAGTCTGCAGTTTTTATCAAAAACTTATTTTAATTTTTTAAAAAACTAAATAATTTGTTATAAGACTAAAAAAATGTTATAAAAGCAAAAAAATGATATTTTGGTCTGTTGATTAAATAGTTAATAAGCTTAATTAAAATGATAACAGAATTACAGTATTACGTATCTGTACCATAAAATAATGGTGGAAGTTTCAAACAATCATAGATTTGAAACAAGGCATGACAGAGAGATGAAGTATAGATTGAAGTGAAAAGAAACATCCACGTTTTCAACAAGTTCTACTACCAACCCGTTTGCACTGTGTTTCAAGGTTAATACACACATGAAGCTCATCAGTCACCATGGACCAAATTAATGTTCATAAGTATTTTGTTGATCTTGCTAAGTTTGAGTCAGTTATATTTAGGCATGAATACCATTGCGTGTTCAATGAAGAACCTCACATGGGAATTCCTTATACCGATGGACAAATGACTCAGATAAATGGACAGTCAACTGAAGTAATCACATCCAAGAGATACATCATATCTGATGAGACCACTAAAATCTGTGCAAAACTTATCTGCATAGCCCAAAAAAATCAAAACAAAGTGTGCTGTGGAATTAGACATTCCAAAAACAATGTTCACAATGTTTTACCAGTAACAAATTTCAGGTTTTACATAAAATCTATCCAAAAGAGAGAATTAGACAATTTGAATTTACTACAGACATTCTGGATAGATTAAATCACAAAAGGGAGTTTTTAAACAAATTTTTTCAATGATAAAGCTACGGTTTCATGTTACAGGATTCAGTATAATGTTCAAATACAAGGTAATGAACCTTCACATGTCATTAAGTAACATCAATGTGACAGCCCAAAAATTAAAATGTCATGCATGATCAGATGAGATAAGTTAATCAACCCATTCTTTTTTTCTGAAAGTAACTATAATGAAAACAACTTCCTGGATGCGGTAAAAGGATATGCAGTACCTTAAATATCAGAGAATTCTATTCTTCAGTTACATGCAGCTCCTACAATTTTCATATTCATCTGGAATAACCTGAACAAAACATTTCCTAAGCAATGAGTGAGACAAGAAGGGTAGCTTAGCCTGGCCTCTACATTCTCCAGATTTTACCCCTATGGATATTTATTGGATACACATAGTTATATAAAAAGACAAATTGTTTTCTGTTGAGATAATAAATATGAATCGATTAAAATAACAGATGACTAAAGCTATTTCATCTACCACATGGATGTTTTCTGTTATGTATGTCAAGAGGTAGAATACTGTCTTCAATCTGCAGAGAAACTAAAGGAGGGAATATCAAAATTTACTGCAGTAGGATTCTCAGAGAATTTCTCTTCATTTTGAAGTTTACTTTATGTCTCTTTTATCATTTTATCCAAAACTGTGGCTGATTAAAACTTAACAATTATTATATAGACAAACATTTAATACTCCAGTACTGATACAGGCAATTCGCGACTAGCACAATGAGTATTTGCATAGATCTCCAATCTCTCATGCCAAATGAAATTTCTACATCAACAGCCAATTCTATTTTCAAAGATATACTTTATTTAATTATAAGAAAAAAATATTTATAAGTGGTTAAGAGTAAATATAAATAAAACTAAATTGTTATGAAAAAACTACTACTGATAGAGTACTAATAAGTTAAATTAGCTCCAAAATAAGAAGTAAATTATCAGCAACGAGGCTGTAAATGGAGCTGCAGGAAATAAACCCTAAAATATGAAGAAACAAAATATCTGATTAGTGCCATAATTTAGAATAATTTCAATTTACTCAACAATATTATATAGAATTGTAAAATTGTCAAAAACAAAATAGTGTAATTTTTGCTGAAAGATGATTCTTCAAGTGAAAATAAAAAATAAAAACTTGAGACACTAAAGAATTTGAATTTCTTGTTATCGAGAATATATTGTTGTTATTCTTAGTTTTTTTTTTCAGAAATATTTATTTTTAGTTTCATAAATTTTTTTTATAACTTATAAAAAATTGTGGTGACAAATTATATCAGAACTGATATATGACTAATTCTAGTTTCTCTAAATAAGATAATGGCAAATTGAAAATTAATTCTAATTTTTGTAATGCCAATGAAAAAAAAAAATTGAATCATTTTGACTAAGATTTTCAGTAGAGAGAAACTTTTATAAAAATTTTTTCCAGTTACATTTTAATTTTATTAATCTAAGTCAGATTTGTTTTGATTGAAAACTGGCATGTTTATAGGATTTTTGAAAAAATGTAACTAAAAAAGGGAAATTATTGTAAGACAAAGATAGAAAAAGTGATATTAAGTAAGAGAGTATCGCTAAGAAATTTTAAAACATCTAAAAAACTGATGACTGATGTTTTGCAAAACTGGATTGTGCAAAAATTATCTTAATTTTCTTTAATTATTAATTATCAAAAGGCAGTTTCTGACTTAACGGAGTTTAAATCGTAAAATCAAAAGAGCATTTAAAAGGAGTAAAAGTGATATCTTGAACACTATTAGAAGCGTATATCTAACAGTACCAGTCTATAAAACTAAAATGTTTTATAAGAAACCATCCTTTTTTTATAAGCTGCCTGAAACCTTAAAAGGATGGAGGGATAATGTAATAAGAAAAAAGAACAGATTAATAAGATATTTAACTGAAAAATAGTTTTATATACTTACTGTGTTTACAAACTTTTATATTATGTTATTATAACTAGGTTATTTGTATAAGTAAATACACATAACATTTATGTATTTATCTAGCATCAATATTTTACATCTGTTTCCACAAGAGATGTGTTTATTACTTCCAATAATACAAAAATTAGGGTCAAATGGATAAAAAAATAAAAATTAAAATAATATGGTAATTAAAATGCTAAAACTTGTGAATATACTGGACAAAGATTAATATAAATTTAATCAGTCTTAATCAATGTTAAAAGAAAATAGATACCAAAAATTACCTTGTATTCTACAAAATAAAAAATTTTATTGATGAAGGACATAGCTTACTCACAGCTATATACTGCTTACTCACAAAAAAACAATTTACTTGAAAATAGTAATTATATACAAAATTCGCTAATAATTTTTATGATAATCTGTGTAAAGATTAAAATTATTCATTTATTTATTATTCTTAACGAAAGAAGTTTTGAGCAACAACAATAAAATAAAAAATCTGATGTGGACACCACATGACTTCCTTGTACGCCTAGTAAATTACATATATACATTTGCGGCACTTAGTTTATTTCATTTGAAAGTGAGATACGATCCAATTCTTTAACAGATTGAGCAGTTACATAGAAAAATTGCTCTAAAAATCTCCTCAGCATTTTATATTAGTTTATATATTAATCTTGTTTCATGTTGCTCAAGTAGATATATGATGTAAGTGAGAACATGTCATATCCTTAACCATGCACAAATCTGTTCAAATCCCACTTCATATGCATATATTACTTTCTAATTATTTTTTTTTTAATTTATATACATTGAATAATTAATAATTGTTAAACACTAATGTAACATTTTTGAATTAAAATGAAAAATAAATAAAATTTTATTTCACTAACTTCTGATTTTTTGTTCATATTTTTTTGTTTGAATTATTATTTATTGTTAATTTTTTTTACAATCAGAAGTTAATAATTATTAATAAATCAATATATTTAAATAAAAAATAAAAAAATAAAAAAATAAAAAAAAATTGTATTAAGTCAAATTTAAACTGATGTGCCTTCCCCTTCCCAAAAATACCCATTAATTAAAATTAGACCCAAAAATACTTTATTAATTAAAATTTTATTTGGCTATAACCCTGGAACCAATGAAAATAAGTACCACTTATGATACATCGGTGAAAAATTCTCAATAAGGACTTATTACTACAGTTAAGAAAAGGTCCAAAATCCAAATGGCTTTTTTGGCCCAGTTGATTGGAATCAAAAGGAGAGGGAGGTGCACAACTAGATGTTGTAATGTCCTAAATCTAAAACATCAACAATCTATGGCTAACTGTTTTTGAGTTATGCAAGATACATAAATACGTAAAGACGTCATACCAAAACTATTCAAATTGGATTCAGGGATGGTTAAAATGGATATTTCCACTGAAATCAGAAAACTGAAATTTTTCGTGATTACAATACTTCCTTTACTTTATACAAGGAAGTAAAAATTTAGTGTTAATAGAATGTATATACTACACAGCATATGAGTTTTACTGGTCAAAGTTCTATAATACTTCAGTTTGTCAAAAAATAAAAATAAATACTTATAATACACACTTAAATAATTTTCTCCCTTCTGTTTACCAAAAAAAAATAACTGCACCTTCAGTAGGTATTACATATCACTGAGCTTTCATGTAATATCCACCAAATTAATACAAATTAAATCGATGTGATATAACATCAGATTAAAATTTTTTTTATGTTGTACAGAAACTAAATATATATCTATATTATAACTAATATATATATCTAGATTAAAAAAATAAATAGCAATAATTTTAATATAATTAATAAATACATAAATTAATACTTCTATCATAATGACTAAATTAATAGTCACTAGATTAAAATTAACACACTGATATTAACAATACTATACAAATAAATACTTGACAATAGATTAACAATGGAATGAAAATATGAAGAAAATATAACATGAAAATAATTAAACATATAACATCATTTCATGAGGTTTTTTTCAAATTTAGAGTACCTTATTTTGTTATGATGAGGTTGAAGTAACAAAATATATCATTTTAAGAGTTATATGTTTTTGAATTATAATACAAAAGCTGCCCTATATATATAAATATAAATATTTTATATAGTTAAAGATAGGCAATTTCTTATATATTGTCGCTATAGTTGATTGACTGATCTAACTGTTACATATAATTAGTCGTATTAAATAAATAATAGTTATTAAAATATATTTTAAAAACAGATCCGTAATAAAAATATAAGCACAGTTGAATTGTTATTATTAAAGATTCATCAAAGAGCTTTATATAATGAGCTATTTACTCAAGAAAACGGGTTACTCCGACGTTTAAGAGAGCCAAACTTTCTTTCGCTATCTGTGCTCGATTTTTCATCTCTTAACACTTCAAAAGGAACAAAACTGCCTTGTTCCTGTCCATCATCGGGATCACTAGGAAAATCTTCAAAACTCATATTACTAAATCCAGCAGTTGATATTTTTCCAACTTTTTTTGATACTTTTCCAATTTTCTTTGATCCTGATGTTTTACTCAATTTATGTTTGGTCGATAAAATTGTCGGTCGTGTTTCATCGATTAATGTATATTTATTTTTATCAGATAAATTATGTGACTTAAAATGCTCTTTTTTAGGTTTAGAAGAAGCTTCATCGGATTCTGTTGTTGGTAGTATTAACGCCTCTGGTGATGAACAATCAGGTTGAACATAGCAATCTGAATGAGTATCTGTCAGTTGTGAAGTAGATGAAATTTCTTGATGACTATCTTGAATTTTAGAAACACAAGTAGTAATAGCAGAAGTAGAACTGCTGCTGGTAATAATGGTGGTCGACATAGTAATAGTATTAATACTGCTAACGGGTAGACTGGTAGGTCTGGGAAAAAATGAAGGCTCGACATTACTTATCTGTTGAATGTCGACAGTAACTTGTGATTGAGGTAGCATACTAAAAGGAACAGAACCAAATAAATCTTGATTTTCATAATTAGTTTGGGTCGAAGGTAAATTTGAATAACTATTCAATATAAATACATTATTGCAATTCGAAGGCGACACGCAGAAATTATATACAGATGAAGAAGTCGACGTTTCTGGAATACTATTTTTATCAGAACCAATAACTATTGATGTTCTATGAAAAAATCCATCATTTGTTGAAATAATTTCACTAGAACTTGGAGAGAAAGGGTTAGAATTAGGAACACTATCGAACGGTGATGAACCAAATAAATCTTTGACTTCAGGTATGTGCTCAGTCTGCTGTTGGTACGACGACTGAAATGGGTGCTGTTTTTCGGATTCAAAGTCTGTAAAACTGGCATCAACAGATTCAGTTGGTATTTCTGGTTTTGTGTTCTCCTGGCTTAAATCAACCAATGAACCTTCTACAACAGGGGAAATTGCAACCAAAAGAGGAGGGGATGGAGTAGACATTTGTAGAAGAGAATCAGAATGCTGAACAGGCTGCACTATACGTTCTTTTTTATGTTTTCTTCGATGTTCTGGTCTTTGAAATGGAGCCATAGCAAAGACATCTTTTGAAAGAACATTATCATCCATATTTATTAACAAAGGAGGGGATGAAGGATTTTCTTCTTCCGTATCCAATTCATCATCGGCCAACAAAGGTTTTTCTCCATAAGAATGACCAACAAAAAGTAAATCATCTCGTTCTGGGACTTCAGGTATCTTTGAAACTTTCATAAATGATTCTTCTCTTGCCATACTTTCAGTTTCAGCATGGTATGCTGAAGATCCACAAGTCTGAACACTATCATTTATTGTCTCTGTTTCATCACGATCCCTTCTATCTTCTTCCTCTTCTTCCTCATCTTCACGAGCTCGAAGATCACTTGCTGAACCAATAGAATCATCAGACAGTTCACCACTTACCTCATCTATTTTATTTTTTGAAGATTTTCTTCTTCTAATGGGTTTATGACGAACAGCAGCCTTTAACATACCTTTTTTGCATTTAGACAGTTTTTTGTGTCTCAATGATTCTTTATGTCCATCTCCTGAAAAAAAAATTTAACAAACATTATTATAGTATTCAAGTCAAATGATTATTGCCAACCTTATCCGGTGAAATGGTAAAAAATGCAGCAAATGACCAATCATTCCAAAAATGAGGAGACTAGCTTGCATGGAAAGCAGGACTTTTGTGGTCTGTAAGAGTGTCTATAAAAGATATGATTTTGGAATGTGGAGTTTTTAAAATTTTTGAAACTAAAAATAAAATCTCTGGAAAAGTACAAAATCACTTACTGATTATTCAATGTCTATCAATTCATTGTAAAAACAACTAAGGAAATTTTACAGATTCTACTCAGGTTCCAGAATGCCTTCTCACATATGAAAAAACCATTTTCTTCACAAATAAACTTGTTTTAAGGAAAAATTCTGGAAATGTTTGTTAAAATTCACTTAAGTGATGAAAATTAATTACTTGAAAAAACACACAGGAGACAAAAAAGTGACAAGATATCAAAATTATCTCCACTGCTAAGAAAAAATGAAATGAAAAACTGGGAGACTAGATCCATAAAAGATTATGTTAAAATTAAGTATTATGAGGTGTATGCACTTATTTAACAATCTTATTACACTATCAATATTTCTTAAGTTTGGCCAATTTTGAATTTTCTTCCAATTTATTCACAGAGTCGAAATGACATACAAAATTAATATTTTATTAGTAACATAACAGCAATCAAGTTGTTGGACATATTATACAATCATATAAGTGTTAGATTTTTTAAACAGTGAAATTTAGGTTTTAATATATTTCTAAATAAGATAGTAATAACCACTGTAAGGATTTACAAGAAACGTTTACAACCTGTTTTTACATTCCTTTGTAATAACAGATGATCATGTGTAAAAAATTGAATTAAACGATCTATACTGTTGCAGTATAACTAACTTTTCTAATTTTCCTGTTTCATTAATTTATGATATTTGATAAACAGCAGTTGGCTTTCATAAAAAGCTATAGTTAGCAGTGGCTCAAACATTTTTCCAACACTATTAAAGCAAACAACATTAATTATTTTATCACTGGAAATGATATCTATAATTATATTCAAACAAGCAATTTCTTGGATATATGCAGTCTATTTTTCTTTTTATTAATCTCTAGTACTGTCATATTAATTAAATTTTAAAATTTACATTTATTTTTTATGTGATCAAAGTAATCAGATTAATACTGGTTAACCAAAAAGAATATCACAGGGTTTTAATTTGTTACAATATCTCTTGAAGAAAAAGACAATATTAGCTAGCTGCGTGTATGACAATAGATTGATTTCCTATTTTGCCACTTGACAGTTGCTAAATAGGAATTTATAGTTAAAAATCAAAATGCATTCTGTAGAAGATTAATTGTAATCCTGCAAGTGTAAATAATATTCATCTATGTCAATCAGTTTGAAATTACTGAATGTCTGTGTAAAGGGAACAGTAAAGGATGACTGAGGCTATCTGAAGAAAATGTTGAATGTGTCTGTAGTCTTTCTTACAAAATCCTAAAAAATCTGTTAGGTATGCTGGCCATAAACTAGCAAATGCTGATGATGACAGTGTGGAATGTTGTAAGGAAACATATATGCATCCACATAGTTTATAGTTGTTACAGGCTTCTGAATCCTACTGACTATGCTGTGTATCGAGATTTCAAATCCAAATATTTCAGGATGAAAATTATGACTTTCTTGATTGTATTAAGCTTAGTGATATGTCAACATTTCATCTTATCGGCAAAATAAATAAAATCTTGGAACCTAATCTGAAACCCCCAGGAACTCTTAGGATGGGACTCTCCAAAATTATTTTCTGCACAATATTTTGATTGTAAGTATATGGACTCTTCTTTTTTTTCTGAAGCAAGTGTAACAGGAGTAGCTTTTTTGGATATGATGCGTACTTTCTCTTTCGTCAACTGCAAGATGGACCAAAGAATTTTTTGGCAACAAGATGGCATCTCCTCACTGGCATAACTCTGTACGGGACTGGCTGAATGATTTTTAAAATTACTGCTGCATTGATCAGCATGAATCCAATGACAGAGCTTGTTTGAGGCGACCTCTACATTCACTCATCAGACCCCATGTGATATTTTCCTTTGGGTTTTATAAAGGATCTTGTGTATGTGCCTTTCCTATCTGCTGATCCATTAGATTTGAGATATAGAATTAAATCATTTGTTGTTTCTCTTACTACAGACAACCAGGTTAAAGTATAGTATGAACTCTCTTTATCTATTGGATGTTTATCAAATAATGAAAAGTGCACACATTGAACACTTGTAGGGAAAAAATGTATGAGTTATTCTTTTATTCTACTTGTAATTCATTGCTGTAAACCAAATTTAAGAGTTGTTAAACAGCTTTAAAGCCCTATCATTCTTTTTTTGTAAACCATTATACAAAACAGCAATTAAATCTTTTAGAACAATTAAATCTAGACTACAAAAAGGCATAATCATCTACCCCGAGAGAGATTATTTGCACTTTCAAAATTAAAATTGACAGTGATAATGGGTTTAAAAATATTATAACTTTAATTTATATTATTTGAAATTATTACTATTTCTCAAAGCCAGAGTCGACTTTGCCCTCCACTATTCAAAATTTTTACACCTTACAACTTATAGTCTAAATCAATCATCTGAATTAACTGTATGAAGTTTAAATCTGTATGACACCATTATTGAAATATACAATTAGTCCTGTATACAAATTACCCCTGTCCCCTTTTATTCAATACAAAAACTTTAGAGCTGTTATATTTCTAGCATTCAATTCACCATGAAAAATTGTTGACAAACCATTATCAAGATACTTAGTCTTATGTACAAATTAATCCACTCCTTTTTACAGAGTTGATAATTGGTAAAAAAAAATAAAAAGGCAAAAAGATAATCTTATTATTTTTTTATCCCTAAATGAAATCACCCAAAATACAAAACTGAAATGACATAATAATATAATGAATTAATCAAACATTTTTTCTGTCACAAAGCTTGAAGCTTATGCATAATTAGTAAAAATATATAACAACAAAAATTAAAAAAATTGTTTTTTGCTCTTATCCATTTATGGAAGTTTGAATAAAATTTAAAAATCAGAATCTTAGCTTCATATTTATTGATCATTAAATTATAAAAAATAATTTACCTACTGTTTTAGTAAAATTTTGAAATATGGACCCATGAAATCAGAATTCCTTTCCTTCTTGATTGACTGTGACCAAAATCAAATGACATCAAAGCCCCAAATACAGAAATTATTGTGCCAAATTTCATCAAAATTTGTCTAGCCACTCTGGAGACATCAAAAAAAAAAAGACCAAACATTGTCATTTTTTTTATATATAAATAAGATTGTTTTATATTTTCCTCCATGTTTAATACTTTTACAAAAATTTGTACTTTATCAGAATGATTGGTAAAAATTAAACAGATAAAAAAAGATAATCAAAATATTAAAAATAGGAGAGGTATACTTACTATCTCGTCACTGATACAAAAAGTGATACAATTTTTCGTTTTTATTTCTTACTGTACTGCTTTTGTAAAGATAGATTAATTACTAAGCAATAAAATGAGTAATAAAAAAATATTTAAATGTTAAAACGTAAAAATATATAAATGGCATATTTCATCTATCATGTCTATTAAAAAACTTTATTATTTACTAATCACATCATCACTGTGCTACTAATACAATACATTATATTTTTAATCACGTAAAATACAAAGCAATTACCACAACAAATACATAAAATGATTAATAAAAAATAAATTCAAACAAAAAAAATATAATAAAAAATTATATTAAATTTAACTAAAAAAAGATAGTAAATAAAAATAAAATTTGAAGAGTAAAGAATAATTAATAAATTGATTCTTCTGTATACTCATATATATATTTTACATCAGAATCTAATTAAATAACAAACATTTATAACTTAAATTTTGTGGTGACTTTTAAAAAGTCAAAATTTAAAAAAGTATTATTATTTTTTTTAATGCAGTATTTTTTGAGTCATTTTAGTTAATTCAAATTTTATAATTTTTATTGTTATTTAAAATATGGGTAGGCTTCCAAAAAAATTTGCTTGAATAAAAAAAAATTTTGTTCACAAGAAAACTGTGATAAGAGAAAAAATGAGGCTTTATAAAAGTAAGAAATGGAATATAGAGGAACAATATAAAAATAATGTTTTTAAACATAACCTAAAGCTCACTAGAATGCAGGGAAATGTGTTTGTATTATTCTTTTACCCAAGTTTTGTGATTGATTTTTCTTGAACTCTTCTAAGAAAATATTTTGAACATGAATGATGTAAGGTTACCAAAATGCTAATATTATGTAATGATAATGACAAAAATGAAAAATATATTTAAATTGTACATCTAAACAGTGTAATTTTTTTAATAAAATCTTCTATATATAAATTATCTAGAAAGAAACTCAATGCGACAGAAGAATTTAACAAAATAAGATTCAATGAAGTCAGATCATTTGATAAATATTTAGGAATATAAAAAAAGAGTACAATTGAGGGTTTTTTTACTGAAAATATATTAAAAAAGTAGAACCAAAGAAGAAATTTATAATTTATTAAAAAGATATGACCTTAGAGTAGGTTTTGATCTATCTTGTTTTTACCATTCAGCATTTAATATGTTAACGTAACACATGTCATTCTTCATGAATTAATGTAAACTATGAAACTGTTTTTGTAATAAGTAATACAGAAAACAAGTTTTATTAACTTATTGATTTACCAAATAATTTTTTTCTTGTTTTATTATATCATTTTTGAATATTAAAAAAAATTTTTATAAAAATTATTTTCACATTATATATTTTCTAAAATACTAAAAGCAATGAAAATCACTTACCGAAGTTATTTAAATCACTTTCATCAGAAGAAATATCTTCTACATTGTATGTGAGCTTCTCATATTTAGATCGATCTTCAAGAGGTGCTTTAACAAATGGAGGTGAGCCATTACCATCAATTAATGGAACATCAGTCGCACTGCCTTCACAATCATCTTCTGTTTCTTTCTTCTTAATACAAAAACCATTACTCGATAAATAGTGCCTCCAATCATCAGCCTTTGTATATTCTACCATCCCGAAATCAATACCTAAAAGTAAAAACAAGGTCTGTATGAATTTCAGTCACAATAATTTTAATATCAGCAAATAAATTTTATTCAAGTTCTATTTTACATTATTTAATGTAATATTATTACATTAGATTAATATAATATCTACACTCCATTTTGCACAAATTTAGAATTAACTTGATAACAGTGCAATGGTCTGATTACAGAAAATAGAAATTACAGATGCAAAATCAATCGATATATGAATTATATTTCATAAGGATAAGCCTTCAGAAAATAGGACCAAAACCTTTTCTTTTATCACAATACATTACATTAATGTTATATATTTATACAAATTATAGTAAAATAATCAAATCAACTATATTGATCATAAAGCAAAATCTTGTCTTCTTTATAACAATGAAAACTTTTTGCTATGCAAGTTATGATCAGTAAATACTATTTTTATTATTATTGATTAAAAGTTAATAAAATTTCATCTTGCAGCTTCATATGCAATTTATAATACAAAAATAATTTTTTTTTTATATTTTGGTTATTGATATTCCTTAACTTGACCCTGTTACTTAAATGTTTTCAAAGGATACCTATCCTAATCAGAAATACTGAAAATAAATACATCATCTATAAAAATTATTAAAAAACCAAAATGTCTTAATGCAATTCAATTGAATACTATTGAATTTATTGTTAAATGCTTACTGTGATAAGAGCTCCATCATTTTACAAACTGAATATCTTTGTTTGTATATCTTATTTAAAGAAAATAAGATACGTATGTCTCATAATTTTGACATATAAAAATTTGACATTGTACAAAATATTTACTTTCATATCAAGTCTTTAAAAGATAACATGTTGCAAGATAAAGAAAACACTACGTAACTGCAATGAAAAAAAATAAAACTCAAACAACATTTTGTGTTTAAGTGTATAAATATACAACAGTGCAAATCATATTAATTGGATTGTTAGGGAAGTTCAGCATTAAATTTGTTTAACAGTCATGTGACAATGCTGTAGCATTTCTTGCTGAATTTAACCTCAAAATCAGTAATGATTGTATTTCCTGTATTGTTCGTTAATTTTATAGTTTTTTTGTAAACATTGTAATATTACATATTCTGTAATTTTTATGTTGCTATTTTTTTTTTATCTTGAAAATGAAAGGGAATCGCTAATTTACCTCAACATATAAATGGGTAATAAAGGACTGCTAAAGAATGTCAAGTCAGTGCAGCTAATGTAAATATAATTATAAGTGTTTAAAAGTACTGGTACTTTTTCACATAAAATTCAAGAAATTGAAGTCAATCAAGCCATACCTGCAGCATTCTTTCTTAATAAGCTTTAGGAATACATCTAATAATTTATCTAAGTTCAACTAAATTGAAATAAGACTTGTCATTTTTAAATCTACATTATATATGTTTACAATATATTTTAATTTATTTATCTCTGATAATAGATACTCTTAAACAATTTTAAGGTAAAAAGAGAAACACTAAATGATAGACGGTGGCCAAAAATATAACGTAAAGGCTAAAAAAAATGATACATTATTATTACAGATTAATTTATATAATGTTTTGGAAGTTCCTAAATATCTTATACAACCTTATTGTCCCTTGTTTTTGAAGCAAGTGTAATTGTAGCTTGTTAAATTTATGGATTACCAGACCAAGATGGAATTAATCAGTGTCTGACAACAGAATGCTGGCGACAAACTTGGGAACTGCTAATAACATTATTATTATTATTATTTACAATAATAAAAACATATCCAATCTACCATGATCCAATTTATCTATAAATGTTCTATATATAATCAATAAAAAAGTATCATTATAATGTTAATCCATACTTGATCTTTTTTTATTATTTAGCTAACATAAATTAGATGAACTAAATTTTTTTACAGCAAATATTTATTGGCGTATTTCTGAATTGATTCAAATGAATATTCAGAGCGTAAACTTCAACTGATTTAAATGGGGAATTTTCTCTCAATTTTTAAGCGTGTTTAAAATACCTCTTTTTTGCAGGTTTCAAATGTTTACCATTTTCCAGTATGATGACAAATTCACTATTTTTTTAATGTAATCCTCCAAATTTTATAACATTATTGGATACAAAATATAATTCTAATATATCTTTATTATTAAATATTTTTCTCCTAAACACAAACGTTCAGAAGCTATATATATATCATACCTCTGAACTATATTTGAAATTTGGCTCAAATATATATATATATATATATATATATATATATATATATATATATAGAGAGAGAGAGAGAGAGAGAGAGAGCATTTATGGCATTAAATTTTGAACTTAGTGAAACAAGAATTGGAATACTGCTGACATTTCAAAATTTTAACTTTTCATGGGAACCCTACAGAAACCTGAAATTTGGTACAGTACTATACAAGTTATCTACAATATAGAAATTTTAAGTCAATCAAACTTAGGGGTGGGGATATAATTAGCTTAATTATTAGAAAAAATATTTGTCTACGTAAGTTGTATTTTTGTTAAATTTTGGTTCCAGTCCAACAATAGGGTACACTCATATCTAAAATATTTACTTTTTAGATTTTACTTAATATTTCTAAACCAGTCTAACTGTTATGCATCAAATTTGCCAGAGTATTTCTATGCATAAGATCTTAATTATAATATGTATTCAGGGGACTATAGACAAGCTGGTAAGGCGACGACGCGAGATTTAACTTTTTTTTCTAACGTCATTAAAGAGATTTTTAAATTATACCATTTGGCTAAGGCTACATAATTACTCATAAAGAGAAAACAAATAGATCACCACGCCTGACTACTCCTAAAGAACAGTTGTATTCATTTACACTATGATGGAAAGAATAACTAATTCAATTTCATTTTGTCATTCCTGAGAAATCAGCGTTTATATCTTTGTTATACAATTTTTTGTGCATCCTTTGAAATAAAGGCCAATTAAACAAAAATTAGACAACGTAAACATCACTATATTTAGCAGCCCCTATCACCTAATCAAATATCACATTTAGAAACATCCTCCAGAAATATATTTTGAAGTTGTTTTCTAAAACTGGTATCCAAAATTGTTCTCAATTGTTCTCAATTTTCAGTTGTTTTAACTGATTTAATATATTTTAAGTAATGATAACAGTAATTTAAAAAAGATTATATTAATATTGGAAATCTTACACCTCATTTGAAATAAAAATCTGTCACAGACAAAGCTGGTAAATTTATGTGACCTGTTGCCAGTTTTTTTATTTTTATTTAATTTTTAAACATCATTTTTTTTTTTAAATGATTAGTTCACCACACAAGTTCAAGGTTTATGTGTCGGAATATGATATGAAGTATTTGTAACGTATGAAAAAACCAAGCCTGATGGAATTTGAATTTTCTATATGAAATATAAAGATGCTACCATTCTACTGTGTAGATCACAATAATAACACTAAATACATATATAATAAATGAAGAATCATATACAATTTCAAGATTATTTAAAAATAGTAGTTTAAAATTATGATAGGTTTTTTTTGAGAAGCCAATTTTGAAATCTGATGTTACTTCTTATAAATGTTCAATTCCTTTTTCAATTGCTGAAATACCTACTTCATCAGTATATTTTCATAATCTTCTGAAACAAAAACACTAAAAATCTTAGCATATAAAATTTTCTTAGAATATCTTTCTAAGTATTAACAGATTACCATTTCTCTGATTGGCCACTGGTCTTAGGCAGAAAAACCTGATAAATTATTCAGGTTTATTATGTATTCAGTTTATTTATATGTATTATCATTCAGGTACCGTTATTATAAGAGTAATTGTTCAATTACTTTTATGTTTATTTAATTTATTGATTCTTAAAGTTGAAGAATGTAATGAAATAGCTCAGCAGAAAGAATGTTTAATAATCAATCAGTTGAAGATTTCCTTTGCTTTGGCACAGTTCCCACCAAATTTTAACCGTTAAATTTATATACATATTTTCAGTATAAAAATATATTCATATTGTAATTCAGTATAAAACATAAATGCAACAAAATTGCATTTTAGAAATTTGATTATACAATTAATAAAATTGTTCCAAGTGTTAAAAAAGTGCACAAAAAATTTATTTATTTTGTTTTATCTGCGATACTTAAAATCAAACAAAAAAAGGAAAAACTTATTTCCTTAATTCTCGTAACATTTTAACATAAACAATGAATTGGCGAAGTTGCTCAGAGTGACTATTTGAAAAGTTACAAGCTACCAGGAAACAGTAAATAATTTCAAATAAGATAAGGCAGTTATCTGTTGTTTATATTTTTCACTGCCGTAGTTATAATTAAAATACATTTTTATATTACTATCTAACTCTGCAATCATGTTTGAGAAAACTGTTTTATAATTCACATCTAACCCAGCACCAAATTCAAATTCAGCAAAACCAGAAATATGTAACTGATCGGTCATCAAAACAGAAATTATTCACAATATCCACATTGAAAACAAAATTTAAAAAAAAGAAAAGGGATATCATTTATCTTGTAGTACAATGCTTTTTATCAAAATTATTATTACTCCCCATATATACTGAAGTCCAAAATGAATATATAACTAATTAGTGATAAACTTTGTTAAATTTTTAAGTTAATATTAACATAGTTCAGTCTTTGTTCTGTAAAAACATGTCCTTTCGAATCTGGCAGAAAGTTATGGAACCTACTAGAAGCAGTAAGATTGTATCTTTGTTTGTATTAATATTTTTACAAAAGAATGAATTTTTGTTTCGCAATTTGCATTGACAAAGTTTAGTTTTATAACTAAACTAATAATGTAATTATTTATTCTGTTTGGAATTAATTGTATTTATAAGTAGAGTAGAAATTAGTAATAGAAGCAAGTAGATTTTTCTAGTGTTTTTTAGAAGTACAACGGACAGTACAAAAGCAAGACGAGGGAACAGATGAATGGACTCATTATGTATCGTAGTTAGTTCCAATCGGTGACATTGCTGTTATAAAAGCAGTGCGCAAATGTTTAAATTTTTTGTATAGATTTGTTAAGTGTTTATTTTCGTTTGGTTAAATGAATTATTGTGAGTAAGTTTGATATCATGTTGGTTATTTATGAATCATTCTCTCACTACAATCTTTCATTTAATACATGGGGATTCATCCCTTTCTTGGTGAACAAATATTTTTTTTTGTCTTACTGTTTATGTAATATTATACTAACTTAAGATTATGAGAACCTTAATCTACATACAACTTTCAGCAATGGAATTTTGTACCATTTTCTTTAATCACAAGGAAACATATCTATCTCTTTTAACTTGATTGTTAATTAACAAAATATTTAAGATATCTGAATATTAGTCTTACAAATATTATTTTTTTGAAAATAATTAAACATTTCTTTATACTGAAAAGCCATATTTACAAAGATCGTTCAATAATTAAATAGAAAAAAGCAACAGGAGAAATACTATCATATAGAATAAACTGAAACTGTGACATTCAAGCTGGCCCCCTGAGGTGTGGAAAATATTAGCTGTTGGAAAGGATTTTCATTATTATAACCTCTTCTGTTATTTCAAAATGTTGGTCATCTTCTGCTGCAACAACTGATAAAAAGTATTCTAAACAGACTATGAGCAAACAAAATAATATATTAACATTTTTAATTGCTGACAAGTTAAAAAGAAAAAAGGAAAATATTTATATAAAATTAATAAAGAAATAAGGAAAAAAGTAAAAATTAAGTGTAGAGGAATATTTAAACAGATGAATTAACTTTTTTATTTAATATAAAGAGATGGTATTAAGCCAGTATAAATTCAGATGTTTAGGTCCGTACACCAGAGTTAGATTCACTGGATATATTTTAATTGTATCTGAAAATTTATTAAAATTGTAAGGTAAATTTCAAAAATACTATCACTTTTTGGTGTTACCGATTTTATTTGTGTAAAGAAATTGTAAATCTGTTGCAATAAGTTGGGAGTATTTATTGACTTTTGATATGATAGTCAGTTTCTTAAGTTAGACATTACCTAGAGAAACTTTTAACTGAATGTCAACCTCATGGATTATTTTAGAATTCACCACAGCAAAGCAAAACTCTTTCTCTATTCAAGTGGAATTATTCCAATGAGAATGAGTGATGAAATTTTTTATGATAAACTAATGTAATCTACAATGGAAATAATCTTCTGTCGATAATATTTCTCAATTACTAAGCAAATAAATCTAAAAAAAAAAAAAAGTGATTTCATCACTTATTGGATATTTTAAAATATTATAATGATCTTAACTGTTGTAGAATCATTATAGAATGTGATGCTTAATTAATCCATGAAGAATATTTTATGCAGTTGATAAATATTGACAGTATGATAAGTAAAATCTAAAAGGAGTGGTTTTGGAGCCCGTGAACATCATCTTATCAATATAAGAATACCAATTATAGCTCATCAAGTAGCATAAGAAAAATCACAACTCACTTTTTTAAAAGGAAAAAATATAGATTAAAAACCAATGACAATGCAACATTTGTAATTTGCATCAGTCATAAAATGTAATTTTTTGCTGAAATGTCCACCTTTATACAGATCTTAGAAATCCTCATGGATTGAAAAATACATAACAGATGATTTAGAAGAGAATATTTCAGGAAATATTATAGATATTGGAGAAGTATATAAGTTGAATAATGTTTACAAATATGTGAAAGAAGTCTTAAAAATGTTAAGTTGATATAGAATGAATGATTAAACACAAACGCATAATAATTATAAATATTAGTTATTAAATTTTTAGTAATAAGGTTCCATGATTGGCAAGATGTTTATTTAGTTACTGCTACTTGAAGTATATTTAGTAATGTTTACAGCAGAATATGGTGAATGTGTAGTAAAGAATTGAATTAGTAGATCTAATATCACGAAGTTAGCGGGTTTATAAAAGCTATTTATGTCAGGGAAAGGAAGTGTTCAGAAAGTTCTCAGCCTGGCATTGAGATTGAGATAGAACAAGTATGACCAAATGAATATGATCTGTCAGATATGATCCTTTAAAAATGGTGTACCGTGAAGTTTCACATGTTTGTATTTATTTATTTGTGGCGATCAAATAAAGTATACAAAATTTGATATTTATGGAAAAATTAATAAAATTGAAGTTAGGTGTTATAAACTTCTTTGTTTTAGAAGATATAACCCTTACTGAGTACAAAGAGTTAGGTTCCACTTGATTCTTTCCCTTCATTTTCGATGGTAAAAAAATGGGCTGCTGAATTTACATATGGCCATACATCCATGCAAGATTATCAACACTTGAAATGCCCAAAAACCGTTAATGACTAACAAAATTATCACAAAACTCCACAATGTCAACCTGAAGGTACATGAGCTTAAACCTGAATGCAAACATCTCGCATTTCTCTTCCCAAACCTGAAGTAATGTCTTGCTGGATGAAGATTCACTTCAAACGATGAGCTAAAAGCCGAGACAACTGCTTATTTTGTAGATTTGTACAAATCCCACTATATTGAGGAAATTAAAGAGTTGCAAAGTCATTAGTCTAAATGTATCAAATTGCAAGGTGTCTACATAGAAAAATTTCTGTATAGCCCTCTCCATATTAGGATTCATTGTGTAAAATAATAAAAATTTGTAAATCTTTTTTAATTTGTAAGAAATAATGGTCTCTAATATGACAGTGTTTTTAGTTTGTACTGAACCATAGTGACTCGCTTTTATTATTATTTTTAAGAATTGCAGTGTTAAATTAATAAAGTAGTAACCTTTTGTATAATATAAGTGCCACCTGTTTGTTATATATAATTGTAAAATGAAATAAAATATTTTAAATCCAGATTTCTCAAATTTTGAGTAATGCTGTAAAGCAGTTTGATGTTAATAGTGAAAACTAATAAATCACAAAAGTAAATAAACTATAACTATGTTGTGCAAAGAAAACAATAATAGTTAGATCCTTAACTGGTAATGGATCACTCTGACAGATTAAGTCAATGGCTCAGAAAAGTACAATATGGATATATAAATAACTCATACTATTCACAAAATGTTTACAGTAGTGCAAATCTGTATAAAGAACACCTAAACATGCAACTTCTCTACTGTAATAAATTAATTTTTACTTTAACTCTAACAAAAAAAATGTTAATATTTATTTAATGACATATATGCACTACTAAAAAAAAAATGTTGCATTGTACGCTTTGAAAACTTTATAATTGTCATAGCATGTTTACCTTTGCATGCAAATAAAACAAAATTTTAATTTGAATACAATTATTTTTATAAATTCCTATATAACTGATTAAATTTTTCTATCACTAATTATGGTGAATTATTAACTTTTATAATGCATCGCTCAACGTATTAACTCATGGAGAAACATACACTAACAACTTTTAAAATAGTTACCAAAAATTTTACCTTAAATTTTACACAGAATTTTATACTGCTAAAAAGAATATGTTTATATACACACTTCCTTTGTCATATACCAAACAAATTTTTAAATAGAAATGCATATCAGGTACAAAACTATGAATAAAATGAAAAAACAAACAATAATTGCTACATTTTTCAACTATTCAAAAAACTTAATATCATTAAAAACTATATTCAGGAAAAAATTATTACCTAGGGTAATAAATAAATAATACTGGAACAACCCTCAAAAGGATGATAATAAAAGACAGGAAAAAAGTAAAATAATGACATCAAATCTTGAGTTAAACAATTCCCTTTATTGCTGTATCCATTTACATAGAGAGAGCACAATGGGAAATATACAATACATGTTTTAGATTAATTCTTTAACAACAAAATTAACATAAAATTTGTTCTATATGATAATAATTATACATAAATAAATATATAATTTATTTCATAATATATTAGTATTCCTATAAATGTTTACATATATAAATAATTATATTTTATATATATATATTGTTGGGACAAGAAGCTTGTCCTCATAATATAATAATGTAACAGCGTTGTTAACACATGGCAACCATTCTATACGTATACCAATGAAACCTGTACATAAAAATCCTTTTGAAACAAAAGGATATAAATATATCATTTGCAAAATAAGAGAAAAAAATTATAATTTTATTCAAGTAACTTAAAAAAAAAACCAAAAGGTAACAAAAAATCTATTTATAACTCGATCTAATCTTATTCATTTTATTTAAGTACGGACAGTCTTAAAAATTTAAGTAAAACTTATGTAAAAAAAAAAAATATTGTTTTCTTCTAAATTATCCTGTAAAAAAAAAAAAAAGACTAGTTTAAATATTTTAAATTTATCACACAAAAAACGGTAATCAATGTCGGTTATGTTTTTAAAATCTATGACACAAGAGAAAAGTTGTTTTTTTTTTTTTTTATAAAACAATCTACATCTATCTAGTCAGTCCCTACTCAGTGAACTAAATTTACTAAATTAAAGAACCTATCATATATTATTATTATTGATTGTCATTAACTTAATTAATAACTAACTAAAACTCAATTAAGTAGCAATATGATATTTAAAATTTCTCAAATTATTATCATCATTATAGCATTAAAATTTTTATAATTAATTTAATTCAATTAAAAAAAAGTTCCAAAATATTACTTAAGTGTTTTACAACTGAACTAAGTGGGCTACAATGTACAAAAAGTTTATTACTTTTTAAAAAGTACATGGTTAAGTAATGATGAATATTTATAACAACTTTTTTATAATTAAAAAGTCTTTTCTTTTATGAACAATTTAACTCTTTTATATCAATATATTATATCTATCTATAAAACCATTATATTATTTACTTAATAAGCAATTAAATAACCTGATTATTTGCATTAAATTAAATGCTTATTTTAAAAATAGTTTTACCACATTACGTTTTTACAGTTATTAATTTCATAACATAATAAAAGTGAATGGTAAGAAATTACTAATGCTCCTGCACACTACAAGAAAAGTGGAAATTTTATTAGGCTTAAAAATTTACTTTGTAATACCAAAAGCTTCAATTAACTATCTGTTAACCAAATGGATGGAGAAACTACTTCTATTCAGAATGATTTTAATGAAGGGCAAAACCAAAACGTTATGGAAATTCTTTCACTAATTAATGTCCTACCTGCAGCAAGTAAGGTAATGTAGACCACAAAAATTTCTACATAAAATAAAAAACTTTCCACATGAGGATAATAGAGCTTCTCTATCCACATTATACACTTCACTTTTTATGGGTAACAGGAAACAAAACAGCACATTTTGAATTCATCAAAGGAAGCTTATCATTTTTATTATTCATACTGAATTTATTCATCATGATTTAAAATATGTTCAGTTATTTACTATCCCCAGTCAAGTAATATTTACATCTTGTAATGCAACCAACTTGTAATATAGAACTCTACTGAAATATAACTTATTCAAAAAATATTGCAGGTATTTTTTTGAATTATAATCATTTCATTTATACTTTCTATAATTTTTGAGATGTTATGATTGCATAGGAAAGATGGGGAAAAAAAAACCATGCCACAACATTACATAATTAATCATTGTGCCATAATTATGTGCATAATTAATCAATAATTATGAAAGGTTAAACTATTTGTTATTATATAAGAAGCCAGTTATTGTATAGATTTTGTAATATTAAAATATCAACTTGTAACATTGCTTGTAATCATGAGGACTAAACTTATTACTTATTTCATTAATGTTCAGAAATCTCAAGTCAACAATAGTTTACCTCCAACCTAATAATATAAATAAAAAGATAAATATAACAATAAAAAGCACAAATTAAAAAAAAAAAAAAAAAATTCTAAAATTTTACTGTTATTTAAATATATGTAAAACTAATGGTACTGAATGGTGGGAAATTATTTTTATATAAGAAAAAAATTTGTATTTAAAAAAATAGAAGTATTTGAATAATTTTTTTTTTTTAATTCTGACAAATTAAAATATATTTCAGTAGATTAAATAAAAACTTGTTAGAATAATCTTTCTTTTTTAAATAATTAAATTCACAGTTTTAATCTATTTTAAATTAATTACTAAACAGCATATTTAATCTTTTATTGTTAAAAGTAAACAACTGTCACAGAACGACACATATGGAAAGAAAAAAATAATATAGTCAAAAAAACTTCAGCCCAAAAAATTAAAAAAAAAAAAAGTACATTTACGTATAAGAATTTAAAAGTTAATTATTTATTTAAGAGGAGAAAAATTAATTATTAGATAAAAGAATGTTAAAAGCAAAAAAAATTAGTTTTGAAGGTTGTTCCAGATTAAAATTAATACAAGTTTTAAAAAAAGATATAATGCAAATCATATACATATATATATCATATGTACATAGGTTAAAACGTCATTTTTACACAATATACAACAAACAAAATTATATTTACATAATATCATTTCATATATATATATACACAAGCAAATATAAAAAAAAAGGTGAACTGCATTTTTATTTAAACATTCAATAATAAAATCTGGTATATTAGAAAATTCATTTTTATATAGTTAAATGAAATAATATTGATTATTAAAATATAATACATAAGCAGGAATATATAAAAAAAAAAACATAACATCCTACAAGATTCATTTTTGTAATTAAAAATAAATCAACTGCTAACATAAATCATAAAGTTTTGCTAAAAAATACAACTATTAATTAAAAATACAATCAATGTACAAATTTACACGCAAAATATAAAGGGATTGTATTTCTTTTTAGCTGCTAATTTGAATTATACCATAAATAGTCTGATCTTAAAGAAATAAATGCAAATGTTTAATACTTTGCTTTATAGTTGTATTTTAAAGTACTAAAAAATTAAAGATAAAATTATTAAGTATAGTTCACAATAATCAATTCAACCTACTATTTATGAGTATCATTCATACCAGCACCATTAATGAACAGCGTCTTTATTTTACTCCTTTATATTTTATTGCCACACATACAATGGTTAATTTTTCATACATGCTATTCCTCATTATTTTTAAAATTCATATCAAGCAAAATCAAAAGAGGCAAAATTATTAACACCAAGCACTTTTTTAAGTATTTCTTACACCTAAAACTTATTTTAAGAATCTAGAGAAATATAATTTTAGGTGATGTTACCATCTAGTACCTCAGACTGAGACTATTTTTAACTACAGATTTATAAAGAATACTTCTAAATATAATCATTCTTAATTATTAAACATATTTATTTCTTTACATAATGTTGATGATTATTGGCGTGATAATGAAAATGAATTATGTAATGTGTGAAAGACAAGGTCTGGCATCTACGCCAGACCATGACTTGAATCCAGAACCTCCGGATGAAAGGCAGAGATAGTACTGCCACTCCATTCAAGAGGTTGGTAGAGATAATAAAAAATTCCAAGATAAAAAATTATTACTACCATTTCAAAAGCTGCAAAGTACCTTGAAAATTCATTTCATAAATAATCACAGAGAATTCACAAACAGATAAGTATATTAAAAAACTTAATTTAAATACATTTATCCTTTCTTTTTGAGGAACAAATAAACATTAATCCTTTTTGTTTATTAATTTTTAACATATATATTAAAGGCATTAAAATCAAGCAGCATTTTTTTCTCTCCTGGCTTTGACATAAGGCAATATTTCCCAGTGAATTTTCATATTTTTTTCCTCTTTTTTGAGTTATAAAAGATTGACAACTTTTGCTTAAATTAATAAAATTATGGATAACGCAAACATACATATCTATTTGAAAGTTTTCAATAAAAAGGATAAAAAGTACTATTTATTAGCTATAACTTTTCTCATGTGTAGCCAATATATTATTTTTTAAATAAGACTTATACTGTCATTTTTAAAATAAATTTATAAAATGAATGAATGCATTTATATTTATAACTGCTACCTCTTAGGAATAATCTTTTGGTTAATTCGTAGTTCCCTATCTGTCATTTGAAGAAAAAAAATAATTTATTTATTTATTTATTCAATTCTTCTTTGTTACAAAATCCCTAAGTTCTTGTTACATTTGTTCTTTTCCTGTGTTAAAATGTATGAGATTTATTCATGAAATTGTTTTATTTGTATGAAGTTTTATAAATATATAAAATTTAGTTAAATTAGAAATCAAATGTGATTCTAATAAGTCCTAACACAAAAAGTGAAGTGCAATTTTATAAAATTTATAAAAGGTTTAATTTTTAAGTACAAATGTTAAGTTCAAGATTAAAATTCTTAACCAAATATTAGACTATGATTATTAAACTACTATACTATTCTACATTAATGTAGTAAATATAATTTTATTACATTATAAAAAAATTATACAATTTACTGTCTTAATTCAAAAGCAGCCAAACTATATTAATTATTTTCACAAAAATTTTAATTTCTAAATTTCCAGAGGGTAAACTGCTATCAATTAATTTTTCGCCACTCTTTCAGGATTTTAAGAATTCAATCTTACACAGCTATCCTCCACCAGCTGCTTAATTTGTTTATAAAAGTTGTGTAATAAATTAATATTTAAAAATACATTTACACAATAGATGTAAAATGTCAAACAAATTAATTTAATAAAAAATATATTTAACTCTTTTTTTCTAATAATGATTTTTATTTACCTTCAGCTTTTACTATAAATTACCCAATAATTGGTGGGACAGTAAAAAAAGGAAAAAAGAATTATCACACGATTGTAAAAAAAGAATAATACATAAAAAAAAGAACATAAAAAAGAATAATAATAATAATAATCATCACAGGTTATAGAGAGCACTGGTATAAAAATAATTTATAATCTGAAATAACAATGATGTGTAATACTAGTAAAGAATAAAAAACGTAAGGGGGAAGAAAATTCTGTATCTTAAATTTATTAATTTCTTTATTTAAAGAAATTTTAAAGAGAAAAACAATACTTAAGATATCTTGCAATTTACAACAAATATGTCTATTTACTGTTTAAAATAGTAATATTTAAGAAAGCAAACTGCATAAATTCTAGCTGTAATGTTGACAGATGAAAGTATCAATTTATTTTATCTCTAAAGATACATATACAATATATCTATACATAGATAGGTTAATTAATCAACTTTTCCTTCTTTACAACATAACCTCTAACATGTTTTACTAGATTTTACATTAGTTAAACTTAATTGTAAAGAAACCTTAATAAGGTTTGTACCCACAAAACTGTGCAACTCAGCACAACTGAGACTCTTTCAACATTGGATCTCCAACATAACCTATAATCTAGTATCATACTAAGCATTTTTGTAAGCTGATAGGTGATTGTTGCTATGTATTTATTTCAGTTTACTATCTAATACACAAGATAAGAATAATACAGAAAAAAATATACTATAATATTTATCATGGGTAGAATAAGCTTGACTTTAGAGAATTATCTTACAAATCACTTGATGGAAAAATTGCATTTTATATTGTATTAAACCTTGTTTTTTCTGCAGTATCATTAAGTATTTCAATTTATTTGAAATGAGCTGGTAGGAACTATGAAAACTTATATTTAAAAAATAATAATTTTTTGCCATTTTCCTAGTAGTGCACTATCAGTTCTAAAATGTAATTTTTTACTAAGAGAATTACATTTAATTAAATATATTTAAACATTTCCTACCTACACTGTTAACACAGCTTGATGATAGAATCCCAATTGATAGCAATTATTTGCAATACTTGCTTTAACAAGTATAAAATTAATAATAGTAAATCAAAGTCATATAAGAATAGTTTTCATGCAGGCTAAAGGTATTTTAGATATGGGTAAGGATACTTGTTGCAGTACCAGAGTAGGATGAATATACATATGTGCTCACCTATATGTTTTTTCAAGCAGCAGAAGCTTGCCTGCATTCCCTTCTCTATCCTACACTGGTCAAAACACCAAAAAAAAAGAAGGCAAACAAGACAAACTATTGTGCATTAAGTAACTATGCTTATAAAACTTATGACTTACTGTAATTACATAAAACTGAATTGCTGATACCATATAAAAGAAAAATATTTTTTACTTTCTATATAGATTTTATTTTTTCATATTTTATGGCTTTTTTATGAAAAGTATACAAAAAAACAAAGTTTTTTGAAAAAATAAAAAGGTCAGAACTTTATAGAAATGTAACTTTTTATGAGAAAAGAAACCAGAAACACACTGAACTGGAAAATTATTCTTGAAAATTTATATAAATAATATAACATTTATAATCATATCTACAGATGATACGATTTATAAATGATTGTGTAAAAAAGAAAACAACAATTAGCCTTGGTAAAATAAAATGTTTGAAATGTCTTAACATAGAAAATTCAATATCACAATCAGAGCAATAATAGTTTTTTTTACTTGTTCTTACTTTTCCCTGCCAGAATAAATCTTGCTGAATTTTGACTTTGTAATTAAGTGTTCATTGGCATCATCCATCAACCATGTATTCTGGAAATACTTGAAAATTTCACCTTTACTTTGACATTGTTTTGAAAAAATTTCAAATAAACATTTTGCTTAATAAATAACAATAAGTAGCACTTAATACAACAAACAGGAAACAGGTGAAATGCCACAAATAGAACTGTAGCTGTCATAGGAACAGAAAAAAACGTTTAGTAAATACAATGTCCATGCCGCACATAATTAAGTTGAACTGTTACCTTCTCCATGACTGATCATACAAATTGCACCAGAAATAAAAAAAACACTAAAGAAAACAACATTGTTGTGTTCTAAAAGCCTGTACTCAGATATAATCCAGTAATTATTTACACTGGCTTCAAATACAGATGCCCAAGCTATGAACGAATATGGTAAACTAGACTACTTCAGTGTGCTCAAACATAGCACAGGTTTGGTATGAAAAGTATTAAGCAAAAGAGCTTTATTTCATTTTGATATCTTTTAACATTTTTGCAGTGATTTGTTAAAAAAGAGTTAGTCCCATCATATTCATTTAGAACACTGTACAAACCAACCTTACATTCGTCTTGACACCAGTTTCATTGTAAAACAATATAAGTGATTGTATTTTTCCCTAGCAGAAAACCAAAATTTTCACCAGTTTTAATAGAATTTCTCTTTTTCACATTCCTTTTTCCATCCTGTTATCTGAAACTATAAAACTAAATACTTACACGATAATAGTGTCATTAAAATATTATACAAGTTCATTCCTAAATTAAGTAAACTAAAATAATAATTTTTAAAAGCCATCATACTGAGACAACACGAGAAAAAATTTTAAAAAATACATACGTAATACATAAGAATATTCTCAAGTATACTTAAATACAGATTACTAATATCCCCTTTTCAAAATTATGGAACACTATAATTGCACTACAGGAGGTAAAACATAAACGATGTCATAATTCCTAAAGGTTTTCTGTAAAACTTGTAAAAAATAATGTAGAGAAGAATAAGGTTTAATAGATATAACAGTCAATTTATATCACCCAAGCTCTTTAAAAGTCATAACTCTTCAGATACAAGTATTTACTTTTCTAACACATACTACAAATGACTCAAAAAATGGACAAAGCATTCAACTTTTGATTTACATGGTACTTATGAATTCCTTCAATGTTAAGTCCTAGCAGTGTCTATTAAATTCAGCTGCCAAATTGGTTACTGTCAGCGGTGTACAGGCATGCACCAGTATGATAAGAATTCTCCTGATAAGACTTTGAATTAATGCTTGTAATCAGATTTTCAGATTGTCATCAGACAAGAATCATCAACAGGTACTATACTGATGCCATGATAAAATAATCAAGTTTCTGATACTGCTGTGGAACAGGTTAGAAAGAGTTTTGTGTGTTGTCCTCAAAAGCAATGTGATGTACTTCTCGTTAAACCAATTTTCACAATCTATTATTTAGCTTACGTTACATACATGAACTTGAAACCATATGATATACCAGTATTAAGAAATTACTCATAGAGATAAAGTGGATCATTATGTAATAAAATATAAAGTTGATTAAAGGTAAATGAGACTTCTCAGGAAGATATGATTTACGTTATGAATTAATATTTCATGTCAATGATAAGAACACCCAAAACAGCAGCTACTGGGAAAGAAATTCATATATATGAATTTCTGGAGCACAAAGATGAATGTCTTTTGTGTTCCGAATGATGTAAAGATAACTCATTCTTTTTAAATGAGAACACCATAGCATTTATGGTTATGTAGAAAATTTTCTTGTCCCATAATTAGACTCACACAGCCAAGATAGATGATTTCACTTTCAGTTAGACAGGGCATCATCACAATTCCACACTCAAATCCAGGATTTCCTTAAAAACAATTTTCATGTCCGTGAAATGCTTGAGTTGGCTTGATTACATTGGTTCTTCATTTCTTGGATTTGATCCACTGAACATTCTTTCTATACGTTTTCGTTCAAACCTAGTGTTCATTTAGAATTGCTGAACTCATATCACTACAGCAGTTCTGAAATGACACTGGATAGACTAAACTTCAGATATAGTTTTCAGGTGAAATGGGTTCCTGTTATTACCAATAGTAATCACAACAAACCAAAGGACTTTTTATCTATGAAAACCTTTATGTTTTCTGATAAACTGACCCTCAACTGATTTTGTAAGTTTTGATAAAGTTCCTATATCCTTCAAAGCTGTAATACCTATTCTGAACCACTCTGTATAATAATGGCTAAATGTGCTATTTTGAGGCTATTTATACCACCAAAGTGTACTCTGCTGCTATCTAAACTTAAAAGACAAATATCTTCATAACCATTACATATGGTAAAACATAAACATTCAAGATGAATTAAATCCAAAGCATGGTGAGTCCAGCTAGACTTGGAGCCAAAAAAATGACCAAATAATGCATATTAAGTAATTAAGTTATTTATTCTATATATTATGAATCATCTTGTATTATAGAAAATAAATCTGATCATTTAAATGGAAACTGCCACATTATTGTGTAATAATATTGAACAATTTTTAATATAACTGCTATTTCTTTCCTGAAACATATGCGAATACTTAAATCAACTTTTCTACAATATGAGAAGTTAAACAGGTCATGAAAAAGAGAGAAAAAGTCTAAAAAAGCTTTTTAGATGTAATAATTTTTAACTAAGCATAATAATTCTCAAAGGTAATATACCCTATGGTTAGAACTTCCAAAAGATTAATGATCAAACTACTTAGTATTTAAGGCAGACATTAATAATTTTACTGTCCGGTAACTAAGACCAGATTAACAAAAGATGTTTTTAAACAAGTAGATCTAAGTTAGTAGGGCTAAGACCTCTTCATTTGTAAATCACAGTATGAATTAAATTAAAATTTTGTGTAATATATGAGCTATTTAACTAATAATGCCTGATTTAGGAATTCAATTACAGTTAAATATAATAATGAGTCAAAAATTATTTAAAAGAAAAACCTTCCCAATGTTAAGACTTTTTAAGAATTTTAATCTGTTATTTGATCAAAGAAGAAATGTTCAGTTATAATTCAAAAGCTAAAATTAATCAATAGAAAAGATAATCTAACAACTTACAATTCAACAACAATTTCAAAACATTATGATTTCACAAGTTTACAACTTAAAATACATTTATTATAATTTTATCAAGCATGGTGCCTGTTGGTACGATATATAATGATAAATTATAACCCAGAAAATTTTATTTATATACTTGCATTTTCAAATAAAATATGCACTTTACCAATAATTTAGAAAACTACCATATATATTTTAATAGTGATAAATAGATGTACGGGCAATTAAGTTTTGATAATGATATATTGTACAAACTAGTACTAAATTATAACTATACAGGAAGTTGACCATACAGTTCCATTTGAAATTTATCATAACGGTGGAGACAATTACAATGATAGGACGTAGGTCAACGTGATTTTAAACTTATGACAACCACCGTTATAATATTAAACATTTTATATAAGTTGAATTTTAAAACATTGTACAAATTTTAGTTTTAAGTTCCTAAAGATGGAATAGTTAATTCTGAAAGCGCTAGGAATAAATATAAAATTGTTGGTAAGTGAATTTAATCATTAAGAATAAACATACCAAATGAAAAATAAGTCAAATAGTAGCATTTTGGATCTTGTTTCAACTACTTGATTGGAATTCTATGCAAAGTTACAAAAATCAAAGCAGGTGCAAGTAACCAGGTACCTATGCAAGTGCAGGTACCTATGTGAAGTTTGCATCTACAGCACCATGCAAAATAGTGTAAAACTGGGCCTTTGACGAGATAATTTAAATCTACAAGGGTAAAATTGAAGATTTGGGACAATAATTCAGGTTAAATTGAAGATAATTTTGGGACAATAATTCAAGTTAAATGCATGTTGAAGGAATTGAACAACAAACACATTTTTTTTTTTTTAATTGCATTGAGATTATCAAGGTTCATAATGATATTGACAGTACAATAATTTGTTACTATTGGCATTCATAGAGTTGCCAAAATTTAGAAAGTTTCTTTCTCCTAAAATCAAACATAAAATTTAATTAAATCTGAAATTGGCAATATGATAAGAAGTTTAATTGAAAATGCCTCAATTACGTTATCAGAATCACCATTTTGTTAGGCACTAAATGAATTTATGTTTGATATGAAATATCCTGTTCACAATGCTGATACAAAAACATCTTCACTAAAATATTAACTAAACAATTTCAGAACAGCTACCAAAAGCAGCTTATGGAAAAGGATTTATTGCCAGAAAGTGATGTTTCATCAAAACCAACAAAACAAACAACAAACAACAGTAACAAAAGTAAAAATCTTGTTTTGTCTCTCTGAACTGATTTCCCAAAATTTTCCTTC
>JAAAKQ030002245.1:16427-29948 GCA_010016005.3 Zanna intricata | reverse complement strand
AACAAACAACAAACAACAGTAACAAAAGTAAAAATCTTGTTTTGTCTCTCTGAACTGATTTCCCAAAATTTTCCTTCTTTAATGCTGTCATCCCATAAAAAAACAAGAGTATTCAATGTATCTTCACATATCCAACATCTGACCTGTTGGGAATAAGTATATGTGCAGTTACTGAAAGTAGCATCACATGAAACATTTTATAGCTATAACTAAAAATCATAGTTTTTAGTTATTTTTTTTTTAACATCAAAATTATTACATGAAATGCAATTTTTTTTTTTTTTGTTTTAACCAGTAATTGTCATTAAGAAAGACTTGACTTTCTATTAAAAAAAGATTCACTCTGGATATTGAACATTTTTTCATTCTCTTTTGACAGGAAACTAAATGAAATGCTCACACAATGCACTGCTCTGACAGAAAAAAAGAAGCTGAACTGATCAAATTATCACACATGCAATTAGAAAAGAAAAAGCTTTTTTCCATATTTCAAACATATTACCTTTTTAGTGATTTCTTATAGTAAAAATTCTATGATCTTCAGCTAGAAAAAAATATCCATCAAACAAATTTCTTAATACATTAGAGTAAGAGTGTTATAATTTTGGGTGTTCCAATTTGTAAAATTATATTTAGGCTACAATTTAAATATAAGTGGTTTTTCAAGTATAATAATTTAATAATATAATGTAATAATTGCATTTATGAATTTCATAATTTATTATTTTTCCTTCTCTGTCATTCTTTGGGTTCCACAGATAGCATAAAATTTAGTTAGTGAGGTTCCACTTTTATTTTGCATGAAAATCAAATTTTAACTAGAGACTCATTTTTGTCACACAGAAATCAAGCTCTTAAGTATTTTAAGTTCTAAATGTAACTATCTAAAATAATTGAATCTTAAATAATAATTCTTAAAAAATAACATCAAATACTTATCCACAGTTATATACAGACCAGATAGTGATAAATAGGTAAGTACTATACATATAAAATTAAAAATAAAACTACACAATAACAATTTTGAAATATCAATATAACAAAAAATAAACCACATTCTTTTAAGTTCGAAATACAGCTATAATACGAGTATATTACACAACATATTAATAGACATAATCCTTTGGGCTGAAGCTTTTTTTTTTTTTATTTTTAAATTAACTGACTAGAAATAATCACAAAAAAATTTAAGTCATTAATTCATATCAATACATTAATACATCATGAACCAATCATTCATTACAATTATTTGTTTAATCAAAACAATTATGAAGCACTGAATGACAAACTAATCAAATAAATACAAAAAATAATTTGACCGCTACATCATAAATGCAAAATAAAATAAAGATAATTAACATTAAAAAAATTAGTTTATAATTCTTTATAAAATTAAATTTTAAAATAATTATAGCAATTTAACTGAAAATTAAAACAGATAAAGGAAATACATAAACAAAAAGAAACATGCACCTTAACATATTTTTACATTCAACATTTAATTTTTCATAAGTTGTATATAATCTAAAAATTAAATACACATCTAAAATTTACATTATATAACAATTAAATATAATTAATGAAATGGTTCTTACCCTGATAAAGTCGCAATGAAAATTATGAATAAAAGTTAATACAATTTTAAAATACTAATGCTTTATTATAATGCATAAAAAGAAAAAACCAGTACAGGGTAGACCAATATCTGACTTCAATATTTAAAATTCAAGTAAAAAATTTAATGCAGCCAGTACACGTTTTCTAAAACTAATGTATATATCTAACAGGTTTATACATAAGGATCTATTTTATAATATAATCATGAGAGAGATTTAAGATGTATTTTTCATTTTTTCCAATGGACAGGTTTATAATTAACATAAAATAACACCAATATAATAACAGATATTAAAAACACCGTAGTAATTAAAATACTAATTAAATATTCTATGTAAATTTGTTTTTAATGTTCAATATGGAAATCTTCCCTATTTTCAATAAAATAAATAATTTTTATTAAACAAATATGAGGGATATCTCTAAAGTAAAGACCACTGGGAAATTTCTCTCCTTAACGTTGGTGAATCTATGTCGTTCCTGGCCTCACTAGTAATGTACACAGTACATTTTTGTCTGTAAGTTGGCACGTTGTAGTATCTTTGATTACGTGTAAGTTGTTAAATTAAAAAATTAATAGGAAAATAGATGTTGCCACAGATTGTGGAATAAGTCGAATCATACTTGTACATTTTTTAAACCATCAAAACATTAAGCCGGCTGAAACTCATAGGCAGTTGGTTGCTGTGTACAGTGACAATACAATGAATGAAAGAAACATCCAAAAGTAGTATGAAAGGTTTAAAAATAAAAGAGTTAATATGCATGATGAACGTTTGGGGAGATGAAAATACATGCAAGTAGTCAGAATTAAGAATGTATCAACTGTCCGGTTAAGGTGTAATGTTTCCTAACAAAATGTGGTTATGAAAATTAAAAAAAAAGGGAATGAAAAAGTGAGCAAAATTTAAAAAATCAAAATAATTATACTGCTAGGTTATGCATTTTAATAAAACATTTGCTAACTTCAAAGGTCATAATTAAGCATAAGTCTAAGTTTTGAATGTCCATGATATTTTAACAATTAAAACAATTACGTAATAAATTAATATAGCAAACAAACTGTAAATGGTCAGAATAGACCATAAATACTGAAAATATTTTTAAAATTTAATACTTAAATTTAAAAAAGAGTTTATACATCCATCTAAAAAAAAAGAATAATACTCCAAATTTCAATAGAAAAATAACAATAAACAGTAGTACTTAAGTAGTTAACAGAATCAAAACAAAATTCATTAAAATTAATGTAACAAATCCTTCTCTTATTGTAAATAATTCTTTGGGTCAATAATTATCTTACTTTTTTGTTGTACAATATTTTATTCATAAAATTTAACTAAAACATACATTTTACTTTTCTAAAAATTGTATAATTCTTATTTACTGAAAGCAGAAATTAATGTATAATCTCTAAAAACTATACACAAAACATTTCAACAGCTTTCAGACTAGAAGGTAAAATATATCTTATATTATTTTTATCATAATTTCGTTAAAAAAAAAACTCCATGAAAAAAATTCTATAATAAAACATAATAGTATGTAAAAAAGTTTTGTTTGCATGATAAAATAGTAATAACTTATTTTAATTCCTTAACAATATATCTTCTTTTGAAATTACCTTAAAAGCACATAATGAAAAAAATACAAATGGCACCAATTAATTATGAATAACTAAAAACGTGTAACATTTCCTTAAAAAAAAAAAAGAAGGAAATGTTGGATTAGGTTATTCAATTTATCACAAAAGTTAATGGAAAAACCATGTCTAACAAATAATACAATTAATTAAAAAGGAAAACTACGACTTCATTTTAAAGATGTAGTTAAAGAAGCTATAATGATTATTTTATTTTATCTAAGAATACAAATGATCGATTGTTGTTCATTACTAATTAACAAACATTTTAACTGAAATTTATAATTAAGTACTCATAACAATATGTAGATCAGTTCTAATCAATTTATCCAAAACTCTATCTATTAATGTGTAGAGCATTATCACACAAATATTTAATTTACAATTCAAAACTACTAATATGACTAAACCAATTTATTTATTAAGTCACATAGGAAGACCTCTCGACTTTTACAGTACAAATTAAAAGGACATTGCCTGTTTTCTATAATTTACTAATACAATTCAGTAAAAGAGCTTAAACCATAAAAGATTTTAATTAGAATTACAGATCCAAAATTTTATTAAAAAATCAAATATTTTCAAACCAAGTATTTCTAAATCAAAGAAGATGTAAAGAATTCAATGACAAAAAATAAAAAGTAATAAAATCCCTTAAATCACTTTTCTAACAGAATATGCCACTAATATTGATGAAATAATATACAGCAACATTTTCTCCAAGATTTGCAGATGGAGGATGAATGAATTCATTAAGAGTTTTGTGTAAATAACTATAATTATAATATTCTCTGATATCAGATTAATATTTTGAGATCAACCAGAGATACTAATCAATCCCAAGGCTTATTTTTAAGTCATATACTTCTTAAACTGGAAAAACCATAAATAATTTTTTTTATAAACTGCAATATGTCATTAGACTTTAAAAAAGACTTGCTCCTATAAATGAATAAAATTCCTGTATTCTATACAATAAGATAATTAATTACCTTTTTAAAGAATTTTAAAATCATTATGTAACAAAGGTTAAAGAAAATATTTTTCAAAGAAAGTAAGACCTCTTAGGAAAATAAACTAACCTCATTTTATCTTTTACAAAAAAAAATTCAATTAGGCTAAAAATATATATATAGTTACTATAACTGAATATATTAATCTTTATTTCCAAATAAAAATAAGTGATTTTAACATTCAATATAAGAATATTTTTATGACAATTCAGTTTGGAAGCATTAACTCTGGTAACTTCTACCGTATCAACTTTGCCACTTAATACTTTTACCATCATAGCAAAAGTTGTCAATTATCATATGGCGCTACTTTTTTTTTTTTTTTTATTGTCTAAAACAGGAATCAATATGTCCAACCTTCAGCTTCCAAGTCACTTTCATTCACCAATCCAATAAGTTACTTCTTCCCAAATTCAGGAATGAATCATATAGAACGGATGATAACGACTTTTTAGCTAAGTCACTGTGGACTGCATATAAACAGAACTATTTCACTTTGGACTGTTCTTTCAGTATATTTTCATTCTTTTGCTGGTTTTTTCATTGCACTCTCCATTTTATTTCATTCTGAATTTACTAAAGTTGTTTTTTGTTTTGAAAAGATTCATGTTGTGTATTTCTATTTTTTAAATTTCTAGTTTAGGGACATCCTTCTCTATTTCTTTAGAGTGATTCATTCCTATCCTGCTTTTTTCAAAAGATAACAAGGACGGGGTTTTTGCAATTCTACATTGATTCATTTGTAAATAAGACTTAAGTTTTATTTTTTGAAGGTGAGATTTTAGTTTCTTATTTTGAGTTGGTTTGTAGTTTATCAAATATTTTCTTTAAATTCTTTGTTCGATTTAAGATGAAATTCAAAGTTATTGTTTACTTTCTTGGGTTGTAGGATTATTTTTAATATTTTTCTTTCTTTTCTAGTTTTCTGATTAAGTTTTTTTTATTAAAGGTTTAACATTCTACTACAGATAAATTTTACACTCTGATTACTGTATTATAATGCCTATTTGTGAGATCTATCGAATCAATTTTTAAATAAGAGCCTGTTATTTATTTATTCTTTTTTTTTTTTTTTTATGATCTTCTACAATGTTTATTTTTTTTTATATTTTAAAAATAAATCTATAAAAATTGAGCAAATTTAACAAAACAAAGTTGAGGAAAATTTTACAAAATAAAAATTAGCAACAAAATTCACTAACTGCAAACATATGAACACTTGCTATAATTTAACCTCAAATAATTTCTACAGAGCATGTCATCGAAAACAGGTTAACTTGATTGCACACCATTGTTAAAAAGCATGCTCAGAAAAAGTTATATACAACTTTCAGCTGCATAAAAATATCAGTTCACACAAAATCAACAATGATAAAAACTTTACTTTTTACAGTTGATTGAGAATGGATTATCAAGAATCTGATGTACTAAATACACACGCACGCACACACACACAGATATATATATATATATATATAAAATGAGGTGTATCCAAAAAGTAAATAGTTTCCTTCTATCACCATCACTGTACTGTGATCATCTCTGTCCAAGCTTGCCACATTCTTTCATTCATTAACTTTCAGTAGATGCCATTAAGTGCAATGATGTAGATTATATTGATTAAAGATAAAATTTTCAAGTGATCAAGAATCCTGGAAATTGGAAATTAATGCAGTTTTCTCAATTTTAAGCCCAAGAAATGTCAA
Source organism: Zanna intricata (assembly GCA_010016005.3). Classification (NCBI taxonomy): domain Eukaryota; kingdom Metazoa; phylum Arthropoda; class Insecta; order Hemiptera; family Fulgoridae; genus Zanna; species Zanna intricata. Next base: position 23,970 of record JAAAKQ030002245.1, on the reverse strand, counting down.
ACCAGCTGATGTTCATCAATAAATTAGTGACATTTATGTTGAAAAACTACAAGTAATGGGATGGTAAGAAAGTGGGCTGGCAGTTTAGTGAAGGTTGTAGTAATATGCACCGTGCATGACAAGCAAAGGAATGGACATCCCCCTGCCATGAAAACTAAGTGGCTACACAAATGAAAGAAAACCAATGATTTACAACAGTTTGTCATACAATAAGTTCTCTGAAATTTCACAAAAAGTGTTGCATGAAATCATAACATAAAATCTAGGCCATCATAACTCTGCTCTTGTTGAGTGCCAAAAATATTGACGGAGATTCACAAAACCAAGTCATTACAGTCTGCTCAGTCTTTTCTTACCCAATTTGAATATAAAATTGTCAATTTTATTTCAGTGACTACCACTTGTTTCTCCATCTCAAGTGATCTCTTGTTTGTTGGCATGATGACAATGCTGACATGAAAATTGCTATACAGCAGTAGTTGTCTTCACTAGTGGAGCCAATGTTTGAGGAAGGAATGGAAAAACTTATTGAAATTGATAAAAAAAAAAGCCTTAATAATGGAAATTATGTAGAAAATTAGTTGTTTTCTCTTTTTTTGTTATAATAAAATTATTTCTGTTCAAAGTTATGTGGTTTTTTTAAAATAAAATTAAGACTTACTTTCTTGATACATCTCATACTGTTTAATAAAAATAATTAGTTAATTCTCCCTCTCAGCAGATAAAAAACTACAATGAATTAACAAACCTTTAACCTTTTCGAGACTAACATGCTGTAAATTGTAATTCATGCAGAGACTAGGTTAAAAACTTTGTGTTAATAAACATAGCAGATTTGCTGCATTTGTGTCCAGGATTTATTACTTCTAATTACGTAGACAAATTATACAATTTTATGTAAAACGAGTAAAATAATTGAAATTTTTTCGAAACGAAGAGTCAGTTGATGAATATGAAAGTGAATGTTCTAGTGATACTTTTGATGATCATAATAATGTGTGTGCGAATGAAGTTAGGTTTATTAGTGTGTTTACTGGTAATCAACAGCATCAACTTTTAATCAAGAACAGAGATTGAATCTGATACCCTAATTACAGTTTCAAGTGAAACAGTTCCACCAAAAAAAGAAAATGTTTATCTCAAGATAACCTAAGCTTTTAGAACACTTTTAACATGATTTTATTGAATAAAATGAGCTATAGCCTATCAGTAGTGCAAATAATTATTTTTAAAGCCAACACAGACATAGCGGTGAAAGAATTACATTAGTCGTGTTAACACAATGATAAAATTGATTTATGTGACTGTAGTCTGTGGAGACAATTTACTACAGATGCATAAGTGCAATGTAATCCCATAAAGGTTAAGGATCTATAAAATCAACCTTCAAAAATCAATAAAATTGCACAAATTGTTAACAACATGCTGTAAAAGATGTAATAAGGTGTACTTGTCATTTTTGTTAAATGGTTATATAACAGCAATCATTTTTAGAATTTTAACACTTTAAGCACCAGGAATAAAATAAATGTTTTTCCCTAAGAACAAAATAAATTCTCTTGTAGTAATATCACAGCCCATATTTGTCAATATGATATACCACTGTGTACTTTACTGTTGGACCGTTCATACCAATTAAGACTCTCATGTTTTTCACTGTTCTTATCAACTGTCTAGCAATAACATACACAGTTTCATATAACGCTATGTTGATTCTCTTTAAATGGGCTATGGTAAAGTTTCTATGAAATTATGTTGTAGAAATCTAACTGGGAGCAGTACTACAGGTTTTATTGTAATGTGTGTTTTCAAGTTATGGTTGTCGTACCGTATATTTGTTGCTATTGACGAGAAAATCTGTCATATTAAAAAGTAGCGATTCTGATTTAAATATTTTTTGATATTAGTGTTTCTGATATCTAGATTTCATTTTAATGGAGGTTGAAGCAACTTTTGAATCCAGGAATGTTTATAATACTGAATTTGAAGGCATAATTTTAAATGATAAAATTCATACGCCTTACATGCCCATGAAGAAATGGAGATCCTTTACATTACAATTCCTACAATGCTTTTTATCCTTTCAACGTGCCAGCTCCTAATGTTGAGTAACTGCAGATACCTTAGTTTGGGGATCAGTAAATGAGAACTTTCATAAATTTAACTTTAGACTGAAAATTAATTCAGGGATACATGAAAATATATTACAGAGTTTCCAGGCAATAATACTCCTTTTGACTGCTATTCAATTTTTCTGACCCCAGAATTACTGGATTTAATTGTACAAGAGATTAATTGTTGTTATGCAAACCAGCGCATAGTGTCAGCCATTGAACAAGAAATTGATAAGTCTAATTCTGGTGTAGTTAACAGGACTGATACTAATACAAATGAATTCTTCTTAACTTTTTAGGTCTAATTATTTGGATGGGTTTAAATGTTAAACCTAAATTGCAGGGCTAGTGGTCAAAAAGCATTCTATATGCAAATGAGGTGTTAAAATCATGTCAATACATTAAATTTCTCTTAAGTATGTTGAATGTATCAGATAATTAAAAGATAAATAAAGAAGACCACCTTTTCAAAATCATGCCCATTATTTAATATATTACAGAAAAACTTTCACAATGCCATAAATGCATATGAAGTTACAAAGTACTGATGGAAGTATGACTGCCCTTTAGGGGACAAACTTCCACTTAACAGAAATTACCTAATAAAAAACATAAATATGGGATAAATGTATTTAAATTATGTTTGAGAATATATGGAACCTACAACTATATGCTGGTAAGGAAAACAAAAACAGTGAAGAGCCCTTTGCTACTAGACTTGTTACTGAACTGGTTGATCCTTTGCTTGATGAGGGACAAACTTTATATGGCAATATTTGCTATACCAGTGTTGGTTTAGCACATAAACTAAACCAGAAACAAACCCATTTAGTTGGAACTTTTTAAAAGAAAACATACATCTTCTACCATTTTCCTCTTTTCAGTTTTGATCATTCTACCTATAGAATGACCAAAACTGAAAAGAGGTAAAATTATAGCAAAGAAGAGCAATACAAAAGTTATAGTTGCTAAATGGGAGACAAGAGATATGTTATGTTGTGCATTACTAAAAGCCCACCAGAAATTGTTACAGTCTAATCAAAAAGAAGGCCAAAAAGCCATAATTAAAAACAATCAACTGTACATAATTACAATGGAGCCAAAACTTTTATAGACATATCAGACCAGATAGGATCATATTCTAGTGCCCTGAGGTGAAGAGTTAACTGGTATAGAAATCTGCTATTTGAATTACTACTGAATACAGCTATTGTGAATTCCCATACCATTTTCAAATAGTATGTAAATCATAAAGTTAGTGTTGTTGAGTTTCGAGAGATGTTAACAGCAGATCTCTTTGAAATAAACTCTAACAATGCTCCTGAGGTTAATTAATCAGTATATAATAAAACAGTTAATAGTATTCACGTTGATCATAAACTGATTGGACTCCCAAAGCGAGCAAGATGTACTACTTGCTACGTTCTTCTTTCAAAATCCCAGGACCGAAAGTTTGCTCTACAGAAAAACCTCAAGTGCGGTTGTATTGTTTAAGTTGTGATAAAAATATTATGTGCATGGACTGTTTTTCAAAACATATAAGTCAACTAAAATAAATCGGAGTAAAAACAATTAGTATATTTTTATTGTGTTAATTACCATTCTGAACTGATATTTGTATTATATAATCTACTGTGGGTATTGTTTACGTGTAATTACTTTTTGTGTTTATAATTTTTTAATAATTTTATATTACTTTATTTAGAAATGAAAAATGATTGTTTTTATAAATTTAGGATAAACAGATTATATTAAAAGTATGTTATGGAGAAGTGTTAACATATTTTTCTAGTCTGTGTAGACAACTTGAAAACAGACAAAATAAAAATTGTTAGCAAATTTATTAAGTTATAAAGAATAGTAACTAGAACTTAGTTCATAAAATTATTACATAAAAATGATCAGATTTTTATCAAAGCTTGCAAAAATATATATTATATATGGCCTTAAAAATTACCAAACTGTAAGAAACATGAAATATACTTATTTATTGTGTTATTTCATCATAATTAAAACTTTATTTATTAAAATGATGTTTTAGACTGATAGAAAAATTTCATCAACTTAGGCCTGGGTTCCTTAGAAACATTGCTGTAGGTCAAATTGATACATATGAGGAGCTACAAATGTGTAAATATGAGGCTTAGTTTTAAAATAATACTGCAGCAGCGTTAAGTCACAGAGAGAAACTGATAATTCCAGATAAAAATTAATAACAAACTTATAAATTATTACTTTTTAAAATGTTTAATCAACTGGTAATAACTGAAGCAACAAATTATGAAGGTTCTACAACACTGTTCAAATGCAGAGATCTTGAATACAATTTTTTTGCCAAAATTTCTCCAACAATGATAAAAGAAAATGAACTGAATCTAAAAATATATAATTGTAAAAGATTTTAATATACGTTATGGTTTTCACTAGCAAAATTTAACTGAGGAAAAGAAAGCTGACTATTAAAGAAAGAACACTGAGATGTCACCCTCTTGAAATAGTATCTATCTCTGGATAGAAACAGACTAAAATGGATCAATCTCTGAGAAAAGCCTGTGATTGTATTAACAGCAAATTTTTATATTTTTCTTCATAACTGGTTCAGCCATTAATGTAACCATGATAAGAATATCATTTTTACTGAAAAATGTGTATTCAGAGAGAATACACAGCCTGTAATCAGGTTTGTAAATAAAAATTACCTATCTGAAGTATAAAATGAATTGGTTAGACAGAGCTTAAGATTACATGCAGAAAAATTACACCATTAATCCAATTAATGATATAATTATTATTTAAAAATTAATACAATCATAATTAATTAAAAATAAATCTGATTGTATTAAATAAAGGTACATAATTCAAAACTTTAGTACAAATTAAAACTTTATTATGCAAACTAATTATAATAATGCCAGTGAGAAAGTGGTAACTTAAAATTTTTTATTATTTTTATATACTATTTACAATTCCTACAAAGTTTTTTATTATGATCTAAAAATTCATTAAAATATATAATATACTTGAAAAAATAAACACTATTTATTAAAACTGAGTTACAAAATACTTACAAAAATAAAAAATATTAATTATTTATTACTGTTCTACCTATGGTCCCATTCAAAAATTCAATAGAAACACATAAAACAATCTCTTTGGCTTACTGCTAAAAAAAAGCTATTTATAGTAAACATTATTTAAAAATGCATAAAATGCAATATTATTGAAATTTATGCAACTGCAAGTCAATTATTCTCTAATACAGCTATTCAAAGAATTTTTATCTAGAATACTACAATTATGTTTAACAATAGTGATGATTTAAGTTTCATTTTTCAATTATAAATAATATGTCACAATAATAATATGAACCATGAGTACTAGCTAATGACTGTGATATTGTCATAAACATATAAATCACTAATTACAATGCAATACATGGTACAGAAAAGTGTAAAAACCACAACACAATAGCTTAACATTTTTTTAGCTACATATATTACCTTTAATTTATCTAACTGAAAACTGTTTTAACACATCCAAGTATACAAATATGAAACTCACCACTTACGATTTTTATATGGATATAAGGATTAAAACATGAAAGTAGTCTATAGTTGTACCACATTTCCCAGAAAACCTAGCTTTTTCAATTTTCCAACACCATAATATCTGTTTTATTTGTTGAATTAAGGAATTCAATTCTTCAAGGTTCACTTAAATCTTATCAGAAGATTTGATAGATATATATATATATATATAGAAGATTTGAATCTTATAGACAGATTTGATAGAACCCTCCCTGTTTGAAACATTAGAGTCAAATTAGATGAGATGTGTTAAAAAAGTAAAACAAAAATTTTTCAATTCTGCATAATATGTCTTTTCAACTGAGTTTGTCTTTTTCCCATATAATGACAACACTGTCTCTAATGTATAGCAGCAACATTTTCTGCCAAATAAGATGTGTAGTTCTATTTTGGCAGTCAAATAATTAGGACTTATTTTATTATGAGTTGCAATTTGTTTTATTTGAAAGTAACAAAATAAAGGATTTGCATTAAATGTTGTGTTAGAAAGTGAATAAAGTGCAGTATGGTGAAAATGGTAAAACATGGCTTTTGGCAAAGACATTCAAGTCAACGTGAAGAGTTTGTTTATAAATGGTACAGTTCCAAGAAGGTCACAAAGACGATTAAAGGGTTAGACATTCTAATACTACAACACCGATGAAAATATTGTCAAAATACAGTAACAATTACAAACACTTGTGGAAATTAAGATTTTTAACTATACTCTAAGAAAAAACAATTTAACACACATAAAAAGAAGTAATTACCTTTTTAAAATTAATTGTACTTAATATTATAATTATAGTTAAAATTTTTGTTCCCAGTGTACATATACAGATGTTGAAAATATGTCTTAAAAATCCCAACAACTGTATTTATGGATGTGCAGAATATGACACAAAAATCCCAGCATCCATATACATGAACTTTCAGAAAAATCGTTTTTCAATGTCAAAACAAACTTAAACTGGCACTATATTAATATCAAAATGTTCAAAAAGAAATGATTTTTCAATTACACCATTTGTGTTTAATATAGTACACGTTATTTGTAATGTAAGCGAAATCTAATGGCTGTGCAAGTAGGTTGTCAGCTGACATAGCAGTAGTGAACTTTGGTTAGGCTGTGGTCTGTGCTAAGGTTAGTGATGTTTATTTACTTGCAGTTACTGACGTATGTTTATGATTGTTTTCATAAAGCTTTTATTTAATGAAAAGGGCTCATTTCTCTCCAAGTGAGAATACTATACAGCTGTGGAGGAGTATGTTTTTTCAAGTGAAGAAACTTCCTGTGATGTTCAGAAATTGAAAATGAGAATAAGTCCTCTTCATTTGTAGACGATAAAGATTACGATCCATCGTACAACCTTCTTGAACCTTCAGGTATTATGTTCCACTGGATATACGTAGGCCTAATGATCATTTACTATCATCTAGTGATAGCAATAGCAGTTCAACTAAAGAAACTTTACTTATACACTAGGCCTAAGGGAGCTAGTCGTTTAGCATTAGTTTAAATGCTAAAAAATCAAAAATTTTTTATTTTTTTTTTTAAATATGTTTTCCATAAAATATTCTCTAATAAAAATTGTTCAAGAAGCAACTAATGACAGCTAAGTTGTGAAAATTAAGACGTATTGTTATTACGTTTTGAATTTAATAGTAATTTGAAAGTGCTTTGAATTACTTGCTTTTACTGAAAAACTCTGAAAATTAATAACTATGTTGTTTAGTGCAATAAAGTCATGAAACTTTGTGGGAGAGTTCAGTTTTATGTACATTTTCTTCTCATTAGTATGAATTGATTCAAAGAATTTTTTTTTAAATCATGAAATTTTGAAAAAATAAAAATTAAGTAAC
>JAAAKQ030002234.1:0-18899 GCA_010016005.3 Zanna intricata | reverse complement strand
GCCTTAATTTGATGAGATTTCCACACTAAACTACATATGAAAACACATATAACCTCACTTTAACAGGTCTGTGACTTCACTGACAATGATGAAAGAAGACAAAGAAAACTATCATACCCCCACCACTCTTCTGTAGTGTTGCTAACTGTCGAGTTGCAAATACAGAAATACAGTGAAATTTACCACTAACTTTATATTAAAAAATATAAAGTTAACATAAAAATAAAAATATAACATAAAAATGTGACGTGGTAGCTCAATTAAGATTATTAATATGTTATTACATAGCCCAATGCATAATGGAGGTAGTTTTAACTGTGTTACAGATACCCTGTAGATCAGTGTTATCTGTTGTTTCATTCATTGATAGATCTATGCTATTTTTCTAAAAAATACTAGCACTATCTTCATCCAGAGTGTCTTGGAGGAACTCTAGATCAAGAGAGTTATAAATAATGAATTCAATTCACCTTTAGAAGCATACTAATAATTTTGACAAACATTGACTTACAAGTGTTTAACAAAAAATGAAATTTCTAAAAAAAAGAAACTTCAGATATTCTAACTACTGTATGATATATTAGTTTTACAATTATGCTGAAGTTTAGAGGTTGATTGATTAGTATAATGTTATGGAAGTCTCTCAATAACATGTTCAAACTACAACAGTGCCCACATATAGTTGTGTCCCTTTGTAATGTAGTAGCTTGTTATACTCTGGATCACCAGAACAGAATGTGTAGTTAATTAAATCCAAATTATTCTAATTATAGAATAGTGCTAACCTAACAACACTGTCAAGGAACCAACATCATTAAAAATAATGTGTAGCTAAACTCAAACTAACAAGATTGAACTGCTGTTAGCATTAAGCTGTGTTAAACTTAACATTATTGGGTGAAGGTGGGGCGTCATAGAAAAACAATCATTAACTCTATGCACCTTTACATAGATTTAAAGATATTTCATTATAAAAAAGAATTGATAAATCCATGTAACACCAGAATGAACCATGAAAAGATAATACATGAACCATGGTATACATGAGCAAATTTTTTTTATTCTTCCTGATAAAATTTATTGACTGAATATTTTTTTGTCATAGTATTCTACTGATTTCATTTAATTTTCCACTCCTTGTGTTTAAGTATTTATCACATCCAAAACACTCAACTAACAGATTCTTATATTTTAATGTTTGTTTATTATTTTAGGTACCTTAGACACTCAGTAATATTGATAGTTAAACATACCAGCAATAGTAAATACTATGGAGTGATATTTTCTACTTGCTGAAAAACGGAATATTCTGATACCTGTAAATTAATATTGCAGTGGTGACAATACTGACCGTGCATTGTTGATTTTTTCTGTTTTTATCAGTAGCTTTTGTGTTTATGAATTATGTACTGAGTGAATGGAAGTTAGGAGTGCAGCGATAATAGTCAGAATATAATGTGACATTTTATGGAAATGAAACAATAATTTCCTTAATTATTATGGAATACAATCTATATGAATGAATAGGTATATTTTTTCAAACATTGTAGTTAAATAAATTGAATTACATTGTTCTTCTAAATACTGAGATTAAGCCACCTGTTTTGTTATGTAATCTAACATCATTATTTTCTTCCTATATTTTTATTTTTACCTTTTTTCTTCAACTTTATAAATGTTTCTAATGAACTCAAGTTACTTTGGTTTGAAAATTTAATTAATGAAATATTATATATTTTTATTGATACAGATTGAATGAAATCTGTTTTATTTCTATTCACTAGCTTCTTCTTTTCAGATTATTATGCAAACCAACATTTTAAGGATTGCTAAAAAATAAAAAAAAATAGTGACATTACAAAATTAATAAATTCTGGACTACATAAAAAAATATTTGAGAAAGTATCAACATAAATCTTTCTTCAGTTGAAAAGGGATCAACTAGAAAAAGAAAGGAATCTGTGATCAAAATTTTATTCTTTTTACCCATTTATGTTATAAAATTCACTAAAGTATGTACATACATAACATAATGATCACTCAAATCATTTCTTTGGTTTGAGGTTAAAATATAACTATCCACAATAAACACCAAATCAAATATGGTTCTCATTTCTTGTATAGGATAAACAAGAGAATTTAAACAATCAAATTAGAAAAAGAATAAGCCACAATACATGCAGCAGGAGCTAGAGAAGAAAAAAAACTTTTTTTAGAATTAATGTATTTACTTGAAGATCAAGGTAGGTAACAAAATCAAAAAAAGTAATAACTACCTTTTAAGATTTTAGTTTGGTAAATAAATTTGGAGTAATGCTTTCATCATTTTACAAAGATTCTCATAAAGCAAGTTATTAAAAAATTATAAGTGTTAATGCATGCTATAAATTTTATCTAGCAAATACTTTTTAATTCAGCTGTTTGCTTTAATATATATATATATATATATAAATATATCATACATTGCAAACTAAATAATTACAACCATATTTTGGAAAATAAACATTTTAAATAGAAAATAAAAACACTTGTTTCATCCAAGTAAATATTGATTTTTTTTTTTTTATTAGATTTTATTAACAAAGTTTGTAATCAAATACAAGACAGAATTCAATTTTAATTAACTCTAAAGTTTGTTAAAACAACGTTAAAACAGTTTGCACATAAGTTGAGAAATAAGTTTCTTCATTGTAATAAAGAACACGCTCATGGACACCTTAAATCTACTGATAGTTTCTCATTACTTTTTGTGTAGATTTATTTACAAGTAACTTATTTATCAAAAGCATTGGTGACAAAAGATCCTCTTGATATCATATTTTCTTCCTATTTATAATTACTGTAAATTATGTATATAATATAAATATAAAATTATATTTAATACAAAATTAAAAATAATAAGTATATTTATTTGCTTTACTAAAAATTTCAGAATGTTGGTACCCATATAGCTAAAAGTTTCATAATTATGATAATGCAGTTAGATTTAAGAATTGATAAATCAGTAGTAAAATTAACTTTCTTACTAACTTAGTCATTTACTAAGTTCAAACTTTGTTTTAAGCATTCAGTACAATAGTTTGGTATTTTGTATTATTTTTTTCTATTCAAGAATAAGCAGACCCTTTGTAATAGAACTCATGTGGCTGTCTGCCTAATAGAAATTTTCATCTCTATCCAACCCAGAAATTTTAAATTTGCTTCAAAACAATATAATGGTAATTTAATGTTTTCATTACAATTTTGTGTTAAAAAAACTGTCATTACAATATCAACAACACTAATTGGAGTTTTCATGAAAGTATAATAATTGGAGGTAATTTAAAAAAAAAAAATTCTTTTATTGTGTAATAATTATGAGTGTGGTGTTACATCTTAATCTGTTCTTTAAGTATATCCACAACGTTGTAACATAATTATTAGCGGTTAGTTCACCATAGCCTAAAATGTCGTTCTCTTCAATTTTTTAAAATCGTTATTTTTGTATATCTGACAAAATTCATGCTGTTTAACTTTTCCCAAATACCATACCAAAGAGAAATTTCTCATTAAAAGTAAAAATGATAAAAAGAAAGTTTAAATGTTTATAAAAGTGATTTATTAAATTTTTATTTTTATTTTTAAATTTATTAAATTCTGGAACACTCCAGAATAACCCTTTTGGTTTTTTTTATGAGATGAATTAATGAAAATTTCTTTTCTTTACAAATAACAAATAAAATTATTATTTGATACATAACAATATAAAAACATGACATATTAATAAAAATTATTGAAATAAACTGAATAAACTTAAAAATTTTTAATAAATATGAAGTTAATAAAAAAAAAATTAAATAAACAAAGTGTCAATCATACAAACTTAATTTTACAAAATAAATAATAGGTATATAGTTTGTTGCTTAAAAAAAAAAAACAAACAAGACCACTTCTTTTTAAAATTATAAACTGGAAAATAAAAAAGCAATAAAAAAAAGTAATAAATTTTTGTTAACTTCTATTTTATTATTACTCCTAGTAACTCACTTCTTGTAGCTCCTGTAGAAGTCCAAGAGCTACACATTGCCTCGGGGAAAGCCCTAACCCTGATAGTTTCCTAATCAAACTTTCCATTACAGGCTATTCTTATGATGAGATATCCCGCTACATCTCAGGCCTTGCTACTGCCTAACTCTGCGACTGCTTATTTGGGTTGCCTCTTATTCACAGCTAACCGTCATACCATCATAGGCTGTTATCCTACCTGCAACCTGGGGTTGCAACCTGATGCCTGCAGCTAGGGATCCCGATCCTAGGGCAGGATTCATTTTTGAAAGAATTTTAAAAAAAAGAATAAGAGGAAAAGTTGAAATCAATTAAAAGCAGAGAAATATAGTTTCAGATGGAGAATGATCAATCATGGATTTTATTTTTACAATGATGTAAATAATAGAGAAGTGTTGGGAATACAGGAAGGCTTTGGTCATGACATTCATAGATTTTGAAAAGGCATATGAGAATGTTCTGAGATTTGTAGTCTGGGAATCATTTCTAGTTATTTCAAATCTTGGGATGAGTAATATGTCTGAAAGGATCAAAAGAAATATGTTGAGATGATTTGGGTACGTAATCAAAATTGAAAATCAGAGGATGGCAAAGAGAGAATGTGTGAAACTGCAGCATTGGAGCAGCAGAGAGGAAGACCATGGAAAAATGAATGACTAAGGTGAAGGAAATATAAAGATAAGGAAATATTAAGGTAAGGATATAGGGAAGAGAGTAGAAGAGCTGGAGTTGCAGACGGAAGTATGCAAGAATAGAGAAAAATGGAGGTTATCCTTAAGAGTTGGAAAAAGAAAGATTGAGATAGTTCCAACTTAGAGGTGGATAAAGTGAAGACGAAGAAGAAGAAAAATAAGATTTTTTTTTATTATTTCTGGATAAATTTAGAAATTAATCTCTGATTTGGCACCAACTTAGAGATGTTGAAATTAAAAATCATTGAACAATTTTAATCCTTTATTTCTCAGCGTTTATTTTTTATGTTGGCTATTTGTATTCAGAAGTTTTTTATTTTATTATTTTTTTTATATTTATAAAATATTTAAATAAATAAATAATGCTTGTTTGTTGTTTATAAATATGTTCTATTTATGTTAAACAAATGGTTGATCAACAAATTAAGGACCAAGTTTAAAAAAATTAGTTTACAACAAAAGATTAGAAACTTCATAATGAAAATAACAGAAATAATGTAGAAAAAACAATGGTAAGTAAAATACTGTCCTAACATATGTGAGTTAGATTGTCTGGAATTCATGTATATGATAATTGTTTTTCTATTTCAAGCCTTCCACAAATAACTTTCTTGATTTGCGTGAAAGTAGTTTAATATTAAGTGGGATAAGGCTACACAAAATCATGCTATGGCAATCCACATAAAGCAATGATGAGAAACAAATTTATGGCTCATTTGCTATATTGATTGCATCCTTATATCAAAATATTTTACACATCTTCAAATTGTCTATGTAAATAATTATTGTTTAACTTTCTATATAATCTACTTGGAAAAAGTTGCAATCAGACAATAGAGACGTTTCCTCTCCAACTTATAGTAGCAATTGAAATTGATGCATTTGCTGGTAAGTAAGGCTTGAGGATATATAAAAAATTATTTATTTTTGCCAAAGATTGGCACATGGGCAATAGAACCTTGTGGTTCCCTTTTTTCCAGAGGACCTTCTTCTTCTTGGTCTTCCACTGGTGATAGTCTATAAGTGCGTGCTCTCACAGTACTGGGCAGTGTTTATGAAGGCCAGAATGTGGTGAAATCACAGCACTACAGGGTTAGGGATGTTATGGATTGAGGTTGCTTGGTGAGAGAAACGCATGTGCAGTTGTAATTGTAGGTGGATTGCAAGTTTCCTAACATCTAGAATCTAGCATCACCCCTCACCGATAATAAACAGAACATGGCAGAACAGATAATACAGAACATGGCAATAGTACGGGTGGAACTGAAAACCTTTGTAAGATAAATTAAAAAGATAAAAAACAAGAGCTATATGAAGTTGGTAAGAGGTAAAATAAGTTAAGTAAAAGTAGAAGTCAGAGTTTATTTATTTATCAAATTTAATATTTTGGTGCTTATTTTACCTGAACAGATTTAGTAATGTAAAACCTGCTATCATTTTGACTAGGAAATTAAACTATTTCTAGTCATTTCAAAATTTTATAAGAGTACTATTCACCTAAATTTTTCTCTTTTTAACCTGCTTCTGTTATACTGAGAAATTAAAGTCTGAAGTTATTGATAAGAAACCTTTACAATTGAAAATGTGAACAAACCTTGATGTTTATTTTTGAGGTGTGCCCCAGAAAAAGACTGTGTACTGAAGTGTTTACTCTGGAATCTTATTTATGTAGTATTTAAATAGCTTGAAAAACTTTCATATGATTTTTGCCTAGAACCAAATGAGTATGTAGAAATTATCCAATTTTATTATTGAAAACATATTTACTATTCCTACGAAATATTTCAGTTGAATGATTTTTGCTGTATTAGTATTCTGTCATATGTTTGAAAATATGAGCAGAAGAGAAAGTCATTAAACAATCTTTTTATTTTTTGAGTTTTTTTTTTGAACTTGTGGAGTATTTTAATGTTTTTAGTTATTAAAAATCAATTATTTTTCAATATTCTGAATTGTTACAAAATTAACTTTTTTTTTTTTTTTAATAGAAACAAGAACTATCACAACTCTAAGACAAATGTAAATTAATTTGTTTGGAAAATAAAAAAGGAATAGATAATATAGAAATTAAAACGAAACCATTTTTTAGATACAAATAAGTTTTTTAAGCTTCTATTTAAAATATTATGCTATAAAAACAAATTGTTATGGTAAATTAATGATTTTATTAACTTACAAAAATAATAATTTTTTATTAGCAAAAATATTTTATTAGTAAAAAAAATTTATATTAAATATTCATTAGTAGAATTCATTAATTAAATTCATAATAAAAGTTCATATTTCATTTGTAAAAAAAGTGCTTTCAAATAACAAAAACAAACTTTAAAAGATATAGAAATATGATCTTAAATATATGAAGTCTCAGATTTAACTGAGGTTATTTTAATGCACTTTGTAGAATGATAGTAAAATGTGCTTTGAGCAGATATTCATGGATACATATTTAAATGTGAACTTAACTTTGGGACAAATTTATTACTTTCATAACAATTACTACTCCTACCAATATATTATAACATGTATGAGTATATATACTTGAAATATCATATATTTGATGTACAATACATCCTAAAGTTGTGATTGTAATAAGAAGCTCAACTGAAATTAGAGAAACTTTGTTACTGTTACTCTTTGAAACAGAAAAGTTTAATCAGAAGTACTGAAGAAATTTCAGTAAGTTAGACAATACATATGCTCAGTCCTACACTTCTTGCAAAACCAAATCACCATTGAAAAGGCATCCAAATATAAAATACCCTTTTAATCATAAAATAGTTAACCCACCTTTACTTGTAATTGTAATAACATTCATTCTATTACATTAAAAAGTAAAAGTATTTGACAGTTAATATAATTTCTACTGACTGTGAAATATAAAGGAATTGTGTTAAATTAAATTCTTATCTTAATAATGCACAAATAATTAAATAAATAATTTTAATAATTATATTTTTTATTCAAGATTTTTTTACATAGTTGATAACTGTTTATGACAGTTTTAATTACAATTATTTTTTTAAATATTTGCTGATTAAAACAGAATATGGTTAATTTACAAGTATCTAAATTTAGAAAGAGAATAAGCAATAAAAAGGATATTCAATGATGTTTTCTTAAATCCACTTTTTGTTTCTAAAATTTACAATCGTTTTATTTTTTTGTTAACTTTAGTACAGAAAATGATGAAAAAAATGTTATATCAAATATAAAGTGTACAAACAACCAATAAAATATTTAAAATTAAGTTTATTTAATGATATAAATGATTATAATACATTAGAAGAGTTTTTCCTCTACAACAGCTTTTCTTTTTAGGAAGCAAGGACCTTCAATTGTATTTTATAACAAAATTTATTAAGACTAGAATAAAATCTGAATGCATATAATGAAGAAACTGCATTAGTTCCATGGGTTTTTTCATTCACTTTTCTGTTATTATTTATTAATTCATATTCTGTGCTAATCTTAAAAAATCCTTCTTCATTTGTTGTAATTTATCTTCATTTTTGTCTATTATTCTTTAGTTATTACTTATGAATTTTTCTATCATTCCTATAATTATCAAATTAACTCCTTAATGCAGGTCTACAATTCATCATTACAGTATATTTAGCTGTAAAAATGTTAAACAGATTTGTATAATCTCCAAATCTTATTTACTCACGAAAAGAACAATTTCAATCCATCTAATTTTTAAAATTCTTCTATACTACTGCATTTTACAATTATCTATTCTTGATTTTCTGGTTTTCCACTAATTTCACTAATGTCAGTCACAAAACTAATTCTACAAATATATTTTTCAATTCCTAATTTCATCTATAGCTTGTGTATAAAATTTTCTCGGTTATCTTTAAAAAATGAAGAATAAAAATTAACTTTAAATTTTTAATGCTACCTTAACACTTTGTGGATGAAACTATCCTTCCCTCTCCATCTGAAAAATCTTTAAATTTCTAGACATATTTTAGGCCATTAATTAGGTTTAATAATGAATAAAAGACTAACCTCATACTAAATTAACTTTTTTTACAGTATATGTATCAACTCAAAATTTTCTAATTTCATAGAACAGATATCAATCACCTATAATAGTCTCTCAAGATTTATCTGATCAAATATAGTTCAACAAAATTATTTGCATTGGTCAAGAAATATCACTTCTATAAAATTCAACATAAAATTTCTCAGGTCAGTTGGTTATGGACATACTATATTTTAAAATGTACTCTTCTCAAAACCTTAACAATCATTCAACAAGTTCTTGAAACAGATGTACACAAACTTATATCATATTATCTAAATACTTTTATATACATAATTTTTGGTTGGAGACACCCAGTATTGTTCAAATAAAGATAAAGCCAATCAAATTTTTCTCTTTTAGTATTTTTATTTAATTATGTGTTATTAATTGTCATTATTTTAATTTTTTTATTATATAACTTTTTGTATCAGTTCTAAAAGTTTATTATTAGGATATTTCTTAAACAAAAATATTATTCAAGTTCTAATTTATTTTGACTGTTAAGAGTATCCCAATTTCTTATTATGTTATTTCTGTGAAAATAAGTAATAAAATTTGAAAAATTATTTTTTATTTATTTATTTTTATGAAACAATAAACTTATTTTGCATAAAAACATTTCCTTGTATTAAGTAGATTTTGATCTCTTCATTGCATCATCAAAATAAACTTTTCTTTTTTTTAATTCTATGTTGTTTTTCAAAATATAGGCTGAAAAGCAACAAAAATAAACTTTATTGAACAACACAATGAGATCAAAGTTTCATGAACTGGGAATATAAACTTGTTCTTTAAAATATTTATTTTTACCTTTATTTTAATTTAAAAATTGCAAATAAAACAGATCTTTTTCTGTATTTATGGTAAATGGAGTACTGTAATAATAAAAAGATCAATTCTTAAACCATTTAAAGAAAATCAAGTATATGGTAGATAATAAGATAAAAATATCAGTGGATTTGAATGATTGTATATCTATTATTCTTTTTGTGAAAATAAAAGTTTTTCTACCGTTTTGAACCAAACTCCAATTGCACAGTAATGGGTAAACAGATGAGGATTTGACTACGCGCAAATATAAAGAAATTTCCAAATACAAAAAAAAAATACATTTGTTGTGGGCAAGTACATATAAAACATAATTTCATGTATGAAACAAATTTGTTTATTTCTTTTTAATTTTATACTCTACTATATTCCATAACAATATCTGTAAATATCTGTGATATTTATACAAGTAAAATAGATAAATTTAATGAGAATTTGGAAATATCTTTAAACAGTTTGATAAATAATTTTGTCAGTATAATCGTTAGGTATTATTTTAACAAAAATTAAATAAGATATACTTCACAACATCCATTCATATAAAGGTAATATAGATATTTCTTAATAAATTTTAATCTCTAAGTTAAATAATTGGCTATTCTATCTAAAGTATAATGAGACATCAAGAATGAAAACAGAAACAATTTTTTTTCAATAAATGTATTTATCCTATTTCAAAATAATCTACACTACTATATATGATTAAAAATTCATTGAAGCATTATCTAATAAATTTTTCCTTTATAGATATTTTAAAGCAATGATTCTGATAATTTTTCATAATAATTTTTAATTAAAGATGTGATTACATCCATATAGTATAACATAAAATCCTTTAAAGGATATTCGTCCAATGATCATAGTGAATGTTGTTTTAATTTTTTAAATATTCTTTTATTGTATAGATTCAAAATATAATGTCATAAAATTCGGTCCAGTAAAAGAGCTCAAGTTGTTTTACTGTGATATTCAACCACATGCCTGCATTTTTTAGACTATTTCTCTTTTACTTCCTGGCACTGTAGCTCTAGAGGTATACTGCAAGAAGGAAAATGTGGTAATTAGTGAAAAAGTGGGGTATGAGTTCTTTGTATTTCTCAACGTTTCATGGTTCAGGGGTACAAAAAGAAACAATGTGGGGGTAATGTTCAAATACATCTATATGTAATCGTGTTGGGGTGTTTGAAGCTTAATAACTTTTGACTGGGTTAACTGATTTTGAAGAAATTTAGCAGAGACAATTGTATATAGGGTAATTTATTGATAGAAGTTTGAGATCAGTATCCCCAGGGGGTGGGCTAGATTGTTTGGGTTAATTTTTCAAAATTTTGTAAACAAAATGCCACTTTATATATTAAGCTCAGTACATGTACTGAGTTTACATGAACATTTTCAAAAAAAAGAACATTAATATATGAACATTTTCTCTTTCACAAAAAACCGAAAAAGTTATCTTTTTATTAATTGTGTATGTTTTAATTGAATCTTTTTTTTACGTCTTAATAAGCATAGCTGCACTTAAGTGGTCCCCCCCCAAGAAAAAAAAAAAAAAATTGTGGGTCGATGTTGGGTGGGGCGATTAAATTTAAAGACATGTTTTTTAGATATTTAAAAAAAATATCGATTTTTTTTTTCAAACCTTTTAATATATTATTATTTTTTTACTATATAAGAATAAATAACCCTTGTCAGGAAAGTGTAAAAATTTTGTTATCAGCATTTTAATCTTAAAATAAAGTAATCCGTAGTTCCTCAAATTTTACAAACATTTAGTGTTCTAGTCTTTTGTTTCTTGTATGTTACGTGAAAAACTTTAGTGACTAATAACTATATTTTTATCAATATACAATTTAGTTTTTTAAAATTGACTGCTAAATTAAAAAATTAAGTTGAAATATTAAATATTCGTTTGCAATACCTCATTAAAAAATTAAGATTACGTTTTCGTGTAACTGTAACAATTCATCTTAAACTGAATACCTCTTTTCATTTTCAAAAGCTATGAGAAAATATACAGATATGATTTTATGAGTCTTTTCCTCGCCTTAAAACACTAGATAACATAGTTAATTGTACAATTTTTTCAACGTATTTTTTAAAACTAAATATAATAAAGGTGTGAATTTTTAGACGATACCGTATTTTAAATTTAAATAGTAAAATCAATATATATGTAAATATATAATAAGATACTATTTATTTGAAAGGGTAAAAAACTGATGTAAATATAAATATTATATTACAAGAAATACAGGTATTACGTTAAAATGTTAACACATTTTCAATATTGACTAACAAAGGCTCATAACCTTTGTTAGTCAATATTGAAATAAGAGTCGTCATATCAGCTTCTTACTTTCATTAAACAGTTTAGTGATGTAGATACTTTAAAAAGAAGTGAAATACTTTCATTATTATCGGAAATCCTATATAATTCTACTTTTTAAATTTGACTTAACTTCAAATTTTATTTTGGCGATTGTTCAATATTATATTATGAAAATTATACCAGTTACTTTTCTTGTTATTTATTTAAAAAGAGAAAAATATATTGTAAATTATCATAAAAGCCAAATTCTAAACTTAACTTACAGATATATTTAAACTTTTACTGAAAAATTAATTTTCGATAAGATATTTTGCGATCTCTTTACTCTGATTTATCATTATTACACAGACTGTGACTTTTTAGTCTAGTGGCTTTAAATTAGAGAAAGCTCTCTTTGTGATGTTAGCATCACTTTTGGAAAAAGGATCACTCGAAACGCTTCTTTAAGCGGCTAAAATTTAATAAAATTTTTATTATTTCACATAAATAAAAATATATACACTTAATAATCAAAATAAATTAGAAAAAGAGTTTAGAAAGATGAGTAAAAAAGCTTTAAAAAATTAAAAATTTGAAATTAATTTTAAAGAACAAAAGAGTAATTGCTGTATAAAATATAATATAGACGATACAGTGAAATAACGAAGTTTAAAAACAAATTTTTTTTTAGTAGATATGTTGAGATAATATGTTTGATATCTTAGTAAAATGTCACTTTTATATACATATACGTCACGTAGATTTCTTATATATATGCAAGTACGTTTGTGTCGCATTACATTATAATCTAAAATACATAGTGAAATATTCAGAACAAATTGTGTACTACTTTTCAAAAATAAAGTGTTTCTAAGGTAAAAGATAAACAAAACAAAATAGTATAAATTTACTATAATTCATGTTGGTAATAAATTATAAATTTCTTTAGAAAAAAAATGTAAAATTTTTAATACAGAATTTTTCAGCTGTTATTTTAGTTTACATTATTAATGAACAAACAAAAGTACATTATAATTAAATATTGTATTTAATATAAGCAATATATTGTAACATTATCATTATAACGGATCTGGGAAGGGATTCCTTCCAATTGAGACGAAAGTATGAGAAAATAATAAAAGGAATTAAAAGGGATAACAGGCTAACAGGTTGAGCCTGTTTAACATCTGTCTTTGTAGTGACCATTCTCGATGACCACCATTCACAATGTTCTTCATCTTTTTTTATGTAAGATAAACGACATTAGGTTACTTACTTTTTGCCTGGCCTCCGTGGCGCGAGTGGTAGTGTCTCGGTCTTTAATCCCAGGTTCGAATCCCGATCAGGCATGGCATTTTCACATACGCTACACATCATTCATCTTCATCATCTGATTTAATACTTAATTGTGGTTCCGGAGGTTAAACTAAGAATAACAAAAGAAAAAAAAAGTTACTTACTTTCTCCGGTTGAAGGGATCTTCTAATATGTGTTTCACAACAGTATCTGGGGTCAGCCATTCCAGGAACGTCTATCTTTTTGAAACTGTCCACATTACACAAGAAAAAATAGTGTGATCTGCAGAATGTTCAAATGAGCAATAATTACATAAGGGAGTTCCCCTCCTAGCGAAACTACACAGATAACTGGAGATCCCTCGCCCCATGACCGACAAGAACTGCGTTAGATAAAAATTTATCTCTCCATGGCGTCTATGAATCCAGGAAGATATCCAATCCAAAAGATTGATTCCGAGAATCAATCTTTTTGTCCGAAACTTTTGTTCGACCAAAGATCCTACCATTTTTCTATGGTTATTCGATGCGCATCCTGCTTCTGCATACCCGGTATGTGTTACTGTACTGAAAAACCCAAGAGGTGAATTGGTGGGACACCTGGTATAACTCCAATTGCGAGGCCGACACCGTGCAAAAGACTGACGCAATACAAATCGCAGCACTACGCTGTAGCGCTAACAGTTTCCTTATGTTCCTCTTTAACAATAAATGCATTAACCACGCGGGAACGACATACAATACGATGGCTGTTATCACAGAGAGAATAAATCTCTTCTTACTGGTTCTTGGTTCTATCCTCTTCGCTAGTAACTTATTCAAGTTTACCCTCTGCCCTTGCTATTACTTCTTTAATATGGACATTGAATCGGCGCCCTCTTTCTAGAGTTACTCCCAGGTATTTAACTGCTATGATTGAAGTAACTCCGGTACCTTGCACTCTGATGGTGAGCTTCCTACATCTCCTTTTTCCGCCGGCCTCCGTAGCGTGAGTGGTAGCGTCTCGGCCTGTCATCCGGAGGTCCCAGGTTCAAATCGCGGTCAGGCATGGCATTTTTCACACACGCTACAATTCATTTATCTCATCCTCTGAAGATATACCTAAAGGGTGGTTCTGGAGGTTAAAAAAAAAAAATCCCTTTTTCCAATAATGGACACCATTGAGGTCGTCATGTACCTTTCATAGAGCCACCTGGTAACTATCATTACAACGTCTGTTGCCCTCTACTTTTTCCTCTGTTCTGACGGACACTAGGCAGGACTAAGTTATCTGCATAGGCGACTACATGTATCACCGGGGAACTCTTGTCGCAATAGACCGTCAAATTCTATTCCACAAGAGCGGACTGAGGATAGACCCTTGTGGAACACCGCCAAACATTTGGAAGCTTTCAGGACCTTCTTCAGTCTGCAATTCTATCCATTCTTCATGTAAGTAGTTATTCAAAACTGCAATAAGGTAATCACTGATTTCTAAGTTTTGGAGTGAGTCCAGGATAACCGGCCAGGGGCAGACTGCCAAAAGTATTTTCACATCAAGGAGGACAAATAAAGGTATCCTTCTTGCACACCAGGTCCCGCTGGCTTGGTCCTCTGCCCAAGCTATCACCTCTCTTACAGCATTGTGGTCGATCGACGTTTTACGAATCCAAACTGGTGATTTAAAATCCTACTTTCAGTCGTATTTCATCTAAAGTCTTTCAGTGACCATTCTCTCATATAGTTTTCCCATTAAATTTATTAAGCTAATGGCTCTGTACACCTTTCACCCCTTACATTACTCTGTGGTTTTGAAATTAAAACAAGTCTAGCGGCTTTCCAGCACTCTGGAAATACGGATATAATAAACAAAGAGTTCATCAGATCTAACATCTTCCATAGGTGTTTCTGCACCAGAGCTTTAACGATAACACTTGGAATCTATCTGGGCCAGGGCTCTTTTTAATGTTTATCCGCCCAGCAGCCCATTTTAGTTCATCAACAGTTAATCTGTGTTCATAGAAACATTCAATTCCATGCCAATCAGAATCTGGGGTTGTAAAAAGCCTCAAAACTTCTCGTTGAGACGCACTTCTTGACAACACTGGAACGGTTCTACCGATCCGTTTCATAACAACCTGATAAACATTCCTCCAAGAGCCCCCGACCAGTCGATCGAGTAAGGTTACGAAGGACCGCGCCATTGACCGCTTGATCGCTCCACACAGATTCTCTCTTGCGTCCCTGTACTCATGCACCAATTCGTCCACAGTCTCTAATCCTTTGCTTCGTGCTCTCTGCATCTGACGCCTGACTCACAAGGTCAATGAGCGGAATGCGGCAATTTCATTACTCCACCAGTAAACACTCTTTTGTAGAATACCTTCAGGTGGTTTCACCCAAGACTGTGCTTCTGTCATCGTTAATAATAGTTCTTCAGGACACGGAAGAATCGTTCAAGTCTTCCGGCAACTATCTCTACAATGCGCGCAATGTGCGCCATGGTAGGTCTCCACCGATCCGGTCCGGCACTTCTCGCCACTGTGTCGCTAAGGTTGCCACTGTGCCACTGTGGCGTATGATTGCCACTGAGGCACATGATTGCTCTGTGGTCTGACAAATACTCCTCAACAAGGGTCCAAACCAACAGTTGTCCAAGAAATTCTCTGGGAGGACAGCAATATCCTCCTCCATTGAAAATTGGCCTCAACGGGTCATTAACTACTACCATCCCAGTTGCTCCCAATATCGCCACCACTTGTTTCCTCTGGGGGTCGATCTAAGCCCCGCTAACTGCATACTCTCAGCATTACAATCTCCTGTAAGAATAACAGGATTTCTTGACCTTCTTATACACTGTTCGACTTCATACAGGAACTGTTCGAACTCAATCCCGTCACAAATTGGGAAAATATATCCCACTATGATTGCATACTCAGTTAACTCAATAACAACAGAATCTCTTCCACCTATCACTTTGCCAATAGCATAACGTTTGGAGACGTTCCTCACTGCAACGTCAACAGAAATGTCGGTTAACCATCCCTCTTCATTTTCTCTTCGTATAATCGGTTTCGTCAGTAACACTAAATTTAATATTTAAACACATCATTGAGTGTTTATTTTTTTAGTGCAAAGTTTAAACATGCTTACACGTTTGTACCCAGAAAAAATGTCAAGAGAAGACAGGAGAAGAGAAGAAAACTTTCCATGGAAGTCAAACACCAAACTATTGAGAAGCGAAATCGAGGTGTGAGCGTGGCTTATCTAGAACGCACATAAAATCGGTCTATATCAACGATTTGCACTATCCTCAAAAACAACGATAAGATTAAGGAGATTAATACTTCAAAGAATGTCACAAGAATTTCTGTGCAAAGGCCACGTTTTCTCGACGTTTTTTAAAGTTTGCTTCTCATATGGATCAACGAGTAGCAAATGCAAGGCGACACTACTAACGAAAACATATATTTGTGAAAAGAAGAAACTAATTTTTGCCGATCTCATTGAGAAAATGTCAGGATCATCAACCGGCGAAGAAGAAGCATTTAAAAAAGGCGTGGGTAATTCGAAAAGTTTAAGAGAAGAAGCAGCATCCGCAGCGTTGCGAGGCATAGAGAAGCAGCAAGCTCAGATATAAAGGCAGCCGAGAACATCATCGATGAGGTCCTCGGCTGGTCTTCAGTTTTCAAGAAGCTTGTGAATTCTGAGGGATATCTGCTGAAGCAGGTTTTTAATTGTGATGAGACAGGTCTCTTTTGGAAAAAGATGCTGAAGCGAACTTACATTACAGCAGAGGAGAAAGTATTGCCGGACTACATGCCAATGAAAGACCTTGTCACGCTATTGTTTTGTGCAAATGTGAATGACGGTCTGAAAATTAAACCGCTGCTGGTTTGCAATTCGGACAATCCACGAGTCTTCAAGAAGTATGAAGTCCAGAAGAGTAGTCATGTAGGGTCTAAGATCAAGGCTTGGGTGGCTTGGTATTGAGTTTTACAAGTTGGATCAATGAAGTATTTGGTCCGTCTGTAAAAATATATCTGCTTGAGATGAATTTGCCACTTCGTGCCTTGCTTGTTATGGACAATGCTCCTGCACATCCTCCAGGCCTAGAAGATGACCTCCTTGAAGAATTTAAATTCATCAAGATCCAGTTTTTGCTTTCCATCACTACTCCTTTACTGCAGCCCATGGATCAGCAGATCATTTCAAATTTTAAAAAGCTGTATACTAAAGCGTCCTTCCAGCGTTGTTTTGAGGTAACTGAAGGAAACCATGTCACTCTCAGAGTTTTGAAAAGACCATTTTCACATCGTTGCCTGCCTCAAGATGATCGATAAGGCACGGAAATGGGTTACCAAGAGAACTCACCCACCCTTATTTCTGCATGGAAGAACCTTTGGCCGGACAACGTTTTCGTACGCGACTCCGAAGGGTTTAGCAAGTGTATGTGAAACCTGCAATCGACGAGACTGTATCTCTGTTAAAGATTGTGGAATTAGAGGTAGCTAGCAACGAAATCGAGAGATAGTAGAGGATCATAGCCAGGAGCTGACCACCGAAGAGCTTATGGAGTTGAATTCTGTGCCACAGCAAGAAGCTGTGAAGAGGAGATAAAACCTTCGGCAGAGCAACAACCTTCTAGTGAAATAAGATCTAATAAATGTGGTTATCCTATAACAAGAAATATTTTTCTTATAATGAGAAACAATCTCAGAGAAAATTTTCAGAGAAAAATCTCTTCTGGCCTTAACTTATAATAAATCTCTTATATTAAAGCTAAAATCTTAAAAATATATAAAATAACGAAGGTAATAATTCACAGTTCCTAATTTGTATTTACTACTTTATGGTACATTTTAAGCATATTTTTTATGAATAATAATGTAAAACTTGAATTATAACTATAAAAAACATCTAAGTTTGTTTAGCTGCCCGTTACTAAGGATTAAAAAAAAATTATTAAATTTTAATCAGTGTTTTTCTTTTATAATGTTTAAAAACGTTTCTGATTAAATAAACGTTAAAAATAAACATCAATTAGTTCGTAAAATATTTTGAGACTCATTTTTTTATGGTCGTTTAAAACTTGAAATAATTTTTTAAAAACTTTTTATTTATAGATTTCATACATGTACATACTCTACAATAACACATAAAATAACATTAGTCGTTTATAATTATTATCTCAATTTCTTTTCTTCTGTATTCAGGGTTTTTTATTGTCTACTTTTAATAATCGTTCATTGATCTTTCTAGTTCAGGTTAATTTGTATACACAGAACAATTAACTATGTACTTTCTGATTTTAGAAGAAAGTTAAATAAAGTATAAGATATAACATAAAAGTAATTACAAGAAAACTGGATTTACTGTTGGATAATATCAAGTGTACTTTAAACGTCTTCAGCGTTTTTAATTTAAAATTATAAAATACGTATCTTAAGTTTAACCGTATAATTAAGTTGCTTATAACACAAAGTTTGTAAAACAAAATTTAGATTTACTACTTGATTTCTGAACTTATACGAACTTATTCGAATAATTATTTGGGAAGTATGAGTTTAAATAATGAATTTATTCATTTATCATTTGTTTGATTTTTTTTAATTGATGTTGTACATTCATAAATACTTCGTATACTATTTAATAATATATACTGCTAAAGCAATGTTAATTTACTTTAGGAAATGTAAATATATATATATATATATATATAT
>JAAAKQ030002212.1:5679-16947 GCA_010016005.3 Zanna intricata | reverse complement strand
ATACGTATTTTATCAGAATTGAAATCTTTACAATTTTTTTTTTTGTTGCAAATATTTATTTGTTTACTAGCAATTTAACTAGTTATTTTACATACGATTTAAAAAATTGTGTCGTACATTTTTGTCGACACCAATTTTTTGTGTTTAACAATAATTCTCATAAAAGTTGCTTTATATACATTTCAGGAACAGGTTTTATTCAATTTTTCCGCTTATAAATTGTATGAAACTATTAAATTTTCCACTTAATCTTCGGGAACTCGTGTTTTTATATTTTGTACCACAGGTGTGATTTTTTTTTTGTTTAAACATAAAAGTGATTTTTTTTTTTTTAACTGTGTTTTTGAATACCTTAATTCGTTCCTTGTGCGTAAAATGTTCTAACGAGATTTCATGCATAATTCATATTTTCCGAGATACTGGAATTTTATTGGCGACACGTTAGATACAACGCGCGAATACCGATATAATGTTGGGATATTGAACTAAGTAAAAATTTTTATTAAAAACTTTGATTAATCTAGTTATACATTAGATATAGTATAATTCTAATAATATAAATATCATTTGGTCAAACGGGACCTAAAAGTTTTTATTAAGCGATAAAATTTTTCCAGTCTTATTAAGTAGGTGTCTGATTTATACCAAAATACAAGAAATTAAAAATTGTCACTGCTGTATAAAATACAACGCGCGTGTAGTCGAGTTACATGTTTGGCGCAAGCTCCTTAAGGTTTATTTGAGTGCGCTTTTATTTTATCTTTGGAGAAGAAATAAAGCGTTTCCAGAACTATCTCATATGAACGTATTTTTTTCCCTCGTAGAACATGTCCAAAAATTCTTTCTGTGAAAAACGTAAATAAAGGAATATGTATGAATGTAATTTTTTCCTTTGTGTCTCGGTTGAATTTGGTTTTCACATGCATAACTGAAGTTTTAAATTAGGACGATAGAGAGGAATTCTTTAAGCTAAAAGTCTTAAAAATCTTTGTTTCACAACAAACAGATAAGAAACGATCAACGTCCATCTTATGATTTAATCCATCGTTTACTACTGACTTTTCAGAGCAATTACATAATGTACAGGTAGCAAAATAAATGAAATTTAATAGGAATATATTAATACAACATAACACGTACCCAGATTTAAGCGTATATCCGTAATCAAATGTTTACCAAATTTAATTTAAAAAAATGTCACCTCCTTATTATAAGGAAATGAAAATAACGAATTCAACCGCAAAAAATACATAGTACATGGTACATAAATAAATAGTACTGTAGACAGATTATCCGGAATGATCTTTGCAACACCGAATTTGGATAATTGCAAAATTAAAAATTCATACTTACAGAACATATCATCTTAATGCTTAATGGGTAATAACAAACAAAACATCAAAAAATAAATGTATATCAGTAAAATTAAAAATATACTCAAAAGGTACATACAGACAATAAAACGTACAATAAAAAATGCAGACGGGAGCACCGGGCTATTGCACGCCCAGGTTCCCGAATTCAGCCACAGTTTTTCTACAAAAGCCAAAAGTAACGAAACGCAAATACCAAATCCATCCATATACTAAAAGAAAACTAAAAATTAAAACCACCAGTTAAAAATAATGACCCGTCCGATAAAAAAAAAGACACAGCAGCAAGGGACATCAATCCAGGCTCTGCGAATTGTAGGGAGGAAATACAAACTCCCGCCACCCTTGCGTTCCGTTTCGTACTACTGTACTCTTTTAACAAAAAAATTAAAAAAAAAAAAAAACTTCAAGAAATTTATTAAGAATTGTGTATTATAAAATATATTATTTCTTAAAAATTTCCAAAATACAGAAAATGTTACGAATTAAACGTACTTACTGAATCAATAATCAAAACATACCTTTACAAACACTATTTCTTCTTTAACAAAAATTCGGTAATCTGCACTTCCTTTAACGAGGTGCAAGATCACACAATCGTTTTAAATAAAGAATCTGTTTAGAATCACATTCTTTTATCGCTCCAACCATTCCATAGCGGTAAACACTATGAACTTTTTCGAGCAACATTCAATAGATTTTTCTAGCGATTAATGTATTTCAATAATCTTTATGAAGTTAGTTTTATAAGTTTATAAGTTATTAGTTTTATAAGTTTTAGAAGTTAGTTTTTATAATTAGTTTAATACGGGCCTAAAATTATGTATGTTTGCGTACACGAATTGCAAAAAAGTAAATTAAAAACCCCAGTAAAGACAGAGATAAATAAAAATACATTTCTTGTTGAAGCGAAGTTTTATTTGAACAGTATTTTGGATTTTTAAGGAATGTATTTTTTTTTTTAATTGCCTAGTGCGAATGTAAGCAGTTCAGGTATGTGTAATGTGTTTTGGTTTGACGGTATGCAGTCAGCAACTGCAGTTCAATGTGATTTTCCTAGAGTATGGTACGGAACCTCCTCGAAGAGATACGATTTACTCTTGGCACCAAACCTTCGTTAAAACAGGTTCTATTAAACGTACAAAATCACCAGGACGCCCAGAGGACCCTGAAACTGCTGTGGAACGACTCGGAGAAGGCTTTGCACGTAGTCCAAAGAAATTAACTCAACGTGGAGTACATGAGATGTCCATTCCACAAATGACTGTTTGGCGTGTATTACGTAATCGATTGTACGTGAAGCTGTAAACTAATCGTGGTTCAATACATTACAGATGATAAAAAAATTGCTTGACGGCATTTTTGAGTGGAAATGATGGATAGAATTGCAAAAGACGGCGTAATTTTCAGTAATGAGTCAACGTTTCACATCATTGACAAGGTAAACACTCACAACTGGCGAACATGGGATAGCGAAGACTCTCATGAAACTTTGCAGCACATTCGTGACAGCCTTAAAATCCATGGATTTTGTGCCTTAAGAAATCAAACTGTACGGCCAGTTTTTCTTCCAGGAGGCAACCGTAAATGGTATCGTTTATCTGAACATGCTTCAAAATTGTTTAATTCATCAGTTAGACGATGATGATCAAAATGGAAACCATTACTAACAGCAAGACCGTCTTGCTGCTAGTAATGGAGTCCACTCACCTCACTACCGCCTACAAATCAGAGATTTTCCTGATACTCGATTCCCAGGTCGGTGGATCACTCGAGAAGGTCGAACTACACGGTCACCTCGCTCCCCAGATTTGACCCCGCTAGATTTTTTCTTATGAGGTTTCATTAAAGATCGGGTTTATCTACCGCCTTTGCCTGTTGATCTTGTTGAGCTAAGACTTCGAATTAACACTGCAGCTGAAGAGGTAACTTCCGGTTTGTCGGCTACAATCTGGAATAAAATCGAATTCAAGTGGGATGTGTGTCGAATTACAAATGGAAGCCGTATCAAACCAAAGTGAATAATGAGTGACAAACTCGATGTATTTTTCTATGAAATGAAACTTCAACCAATCTGTAAGTTATCTCAATAAATTTTTGCATGCTTTTAAAGTTGTTAGTCCTTTATGAATTACCCGGTATAAGTAAACAAAACCTAATCATTATTATAAAAAAAATAAATTAATTAAAAAAAAATGTATCACTGGATTTAGTGTTATATATAGTAATTACATTAAATGTACGAAAGCAATCGAATGACGACAGTAAAGATAGATAGTAAAAGGGATAGTAGTAACAAATATAAATAATATAACGCTGAATTACTTTATTTTCGGCCGGTTATATTTAGCACACTGTAGCATCGAGAGAGGTAAAATAATACAGAAAATGGAACGGTGACAGAATATGACGAAAAAAGTGAATTACCATGCGTTACTGCACCCAACTTTACTACCTAGTATCACTACTAATAAAACTGCATTATAACATTGTTTTTTTGAAATCACATTGTGTTCGGGCAGTAGGCGGCTATTCGTTATAAATAAATGAAAAGATAATAAAATTTTACCGACCGTATTCGCCTTTCTTTTCTTGCTGTATACAATTTTTAACAGAACTAAATAATACCTACGTATAGTCTTTATTTTCCACAAGAGTGTAATTTCCCCTTCCCATTTTTTATATTTTATGTCTGCAGAAGTATATTATTATTCAACAATACAAGAGAGCACAAAAGACATAAAATCTCAAAGATATAATTCAATCTATTCGATAAGAGAAAATAAAATGTCTCCCTTTTTTTAATTTAACATTAACATACATCAAAAATGTTTCTGGCATTAAAAAAAGAAGCAAATAAAATATTTCTTATTTAAAAGATGTGTTAACATTTTTATCAGATTCCTAGTTATTATTCTTATTACGGATGTAAATGATTAAACTGATAATAAAAAAACTGATTAAAAAGTAATTTTGTAAATATCTTGTCACCAGTTATAGTAAAACCAAACTTGTTAAAACATATTTATTAAAAGGGATATCAGAAAACTGGTCGAAAAATAGATTTTAAATAAAAATTTATTTAATTTTTCAATACTTTATTTGCAATTAAATATTTAACATAACACGAATAATTAATTTAAAAAATATTATTAAACATTGAAAGAAAAACCGCAGGATAGAAAATACTCTATCCGGCTGAAAATTTAAGAACGTTATCAATGTTTGAATTATCTCTTTTACTCATTTTTAGGATACGATTTATATTATGATATATCAAAATAAATTAAAAGACAAAAACTCATTCTTCAGAACACAAAATGTTTTCATACGCTTAAATTTTATTACTCTTATTAATACTTCATTAATACTCTTAAATATTACTAATGATTCTAAATCGGAAAAAAAGACAGTGCACATTTCGATTTTTAAACAATCATCATTCGTGAAAATCTATGGAAATAGATTCCTTAACGAAATATACGAGTCGAAATATGTGAATACATTGTAACAGGACTAGTATAACGGATTTCTTTCAATTAATAAGAAAGAATGAGAAAATAATAATGAAAAGAAGAATCCAGAAAGAACTAAAAGGAATTCTTTTCTCAGAGTAACAGATCCGTTTAACAATCTGTTCTTTATTAATACAGACAATGACATCTTCAAATGCTGTTATTCGACCAGAAGGGTTACCGGATCAGAATAAGAATTTATAGAAAAAGGTAAGGGAGCGATGGGAATTATTACGCTTCACAATTAAAGGGATGAGGCGGGTACTGATTCTGCAAACCAGGGGATATAACAATACTGCCGGATACCAGCGGAAGAGATAGTAGTAGGGTGAGGTCGTGTTCGATGGAGTCGGTATTACAAGAAATAACAAAGTAGTTTCGAAAGCCCGAGTTCGACGTTGAGGCGACGGCGATGTCAGTAAACGTGAGGTAACGAGTGAAGAGTACGTCACGAGTATTCCAGCGTGGACAGTGAGCGAATGCAGGAAGTTATTCGGCGAGGTATTGGTAAACAGGAAGTGACATTATTCTATTCATTCATTAAGTGGAGGGCAGTTCTATAGTAAACAGTAAAATTAATAATACTTGCAAAAATTGAATTGCATGAACTTTAGACTTTCTAGTGTTACCTTGCTATTAATGCAATATCAGATTCTAGTGGTCATTATAAGTTTTTAGTAAATTCGATTGTATTCTAACTTTAACTGTTACTAAACAAATTTTTTCCTTTTTATTTGAATTACTATTTTCTATGTTATATATACGTATTTTCATATTATTATTTCATGAATATTATTATTATCACTGTTATTTATTACTATTATTTTTATTTATTTTGTTTATATATTTTTAGGGTAACAAATTGTATTTGTAAGAAAATTTTACGTTTGGTAGTCTCTCGATATCATGATCGAACCGCGAACACGTGAAAATATATATACATCAAACAAAAAAGATGTCATAAATTAATATTACTTAACAAAAGAAAGCTTGATTATAAACGCATCTAGTAAGAAAAAAAAAACGCTAATTAGTCGGTTTTTAAAAAAAAGATTTTGACAAATTATACTTTCCTTCGATTTAACACAGTCGTTTGACTATTTTATACGATTTTATCTACCTTATTTAATAGTTTGTCAGACAATTGTAGTACTCCTTTGACGGAAATAATATGAAATTTCAATCAAAAGTGTTAAAGATTCCTAATGTAAAAAAAATTATTCTACTCCTTAAGTAAAGGACCCGTAAGATCCATATTTCCCAACCTCTTTGAAATTGTGACCAAAATTAAATATGTTAAAAGGTACTTTTTGTTTGTCCAACATCTCTTTATTGGGGTTTGAAGATCGAACATCATTAGCAGGTATCTTATCCGTCTAAGGGGCTTCAAATTTGTGAAAATATTTACATACTCTTGGAGTAGAATTATTTTCGAGACTGATAATAAACGTAACTGTCTGAGCTTTCGAATAAATATGTCCAAACTTAAATGGTGCAACTGTCCAGTAAAAAGATATTAGGAAGCCAAATTTCATTCCAGTCCGGAGATATAAAGCTAAAAACAGGTAAACATATATGCTCGTACATCCTTAAATAATTTTCCAATTTTAAAATTAAATTTTTGGGTTGGAGGTTTCTACTGATGTTGACGTCAAGAATTTCTTGACACCAACATCTGTGGAAACTTCGACTCGCAAAATTTGACTCGGTCAGCATACCTTTTCTTATAAAGTACATTGTACTATTAATACGGTGTAACTATATAGGAGGTAACGTAAAAAAATATTAATGAAATGAACGGATCGAAGAAGCGAAAAAACCCATACAATTTTTTTCAAGCCGAGAATCTATGAACAATATCTATAAACAACTTCATTACTTTATTATGCTATGTTTGAAGACGATTTTTATTTAAAAAATTAAAACAATGATTTCTTAACGTAAGACAAAGCTGTTAAATTTTATTACATTATGAATTATCTAAAATCGAAAAGAGAAAACGTTAAAAATCTAAATCTAGAAGTGCATTTCAATACTCTATCATCATTCTTGAATACTTATCATCATTCGATACAGGAGAAATAAAAAAAAATATATATAAAAAACGATACTTGTACTAGCCGCATTACATCTTTGCCGATGAATTTCATACTAAGTAACTAGCATTATAGAGAATAGTAAAATGATGCGCAAATAGTTCTACCTGGTGTGTCTGAAGTAATGTTGGCAATGCTAACAATACACTGGAGGGGATAAGAATCACAGAAACCGAGTAGCTATGCAAATATTTCGGTTAATATTCCGCGAGTCTCCACGCTGGTGTAGCAGTCCATTCTCAACGTGTGCATCTAAACTTTGACGGGTACAATTTTTTTAATTACATTTTTTACCCTAATACGATGTTACACCCTTAGCGAAACGCATAAAAATTCTAAAAATATGCACGTTAATAAACCTTATCTCATCGTTCTTCTTCCTCTTTGATAGTTTTATAGAAATGGTTTTTCCAGTTACTAACCATTTTCCAAGTAACAGCCATTTCAATCACTAATAATTATTATTAAAATTATTCTAAAAAATCCAGCAAAGAGTTGGATAATTTACTTGGCTTTTACTAGACAAAATTATGCTTCAAAAAGGTCCTTAGAAGTTATAAACATTAACGACTGAATTAGAAATATTTGGAGTATAATTGCAAAATAAAACAACAAGTACAAAAAAACAATTCTATCTAAATTAAATGATATTTTACCTTAAAAACTAGTCAATATTGAAAATATAATTCAGAAAAATATCAATATTCTTAATAAAAAACATTTTTAGTCATTTTTTACAACATTTTTTCCTCGACAGACATCACTGACGAGCCAGATACTTCTAATTTATCTTTATAATTTTTTTTTTAATACTTCATAATGCGTTCAAAGGAAATAAAAAAAAAAAAAGGGTTTATCGAAAAGGGGTTTGGGTTACAAAAGAGGAAAATTTTATCAACACCTTAATTTGATCTTTTATCTCTTTTCTTTCTTTTTCAGTGTATTTTAAATCTTTTTCATTAATTTCATTCTAATTAAAGTTTTATCCTTTTATAAATTCGTTCTACGTAATTAAAAATTACATTTTCACACTTTATTGCCTCCTTTTCTATTTAATTTTTTTCATCGCTTTTCTCAGGTCTACTGATGTGCAAACAAACGCATACACCCACACAAAATCAGAAATAAAACTAAAAATTTTTAAATAAATTAAACAAAATTAAAAATATAATTGATTGAAATACTAAAAGCAAAAATTATTTCAGTTTATTTACCTTGAACTATAGAAAAATTCATAATTGCAAGCGATTAGATACAAAACATTCCTAAACTGTAGAAAATAAATTTTTTACTAATATATTTCATTTTAAATTTCAAGGCTCAATTTTCACGAAAACTTTAAATGAAAAAAAAATTCTTCAATCAAGGTAAAGATAGAATAAGTTAATGAAGGTTGATTAAATGGAAAGCTTGACTTCGCAAAACTTAGAGAGGACATTAAAAATAATTAAATCTCCAGCTCTCGCTTTACAAGCGGCCTGGAAAGTTTTATAACCTTTGCTCCCTTTTTTCAAATTTCCATGTACAAAGTGAAACTTATATTACAAAGGCGAAGATTTCGATTATATTACAAACGCGAAAATTTAAAACGAATGATTATTCATAACATTTTATACATGTTGACTTGTAGTATTCTTATTTGCTTTTATTTCAGTACATATTTTTAAACAACTTTCAGCGATTGAATTTTAAATAAATTTAAGTTATAAATTCATTAATTTTTCATACATATTTAATTATTAAATGGTTTAATGAAATATAATATCAAAGTTCGATAAAAATTAAAAAAAAAAAGAAAAGCCGACAGCACAGCTGTAGGGCTTTCCAGTCACGCGGCTATTTATAAATAAAATGTAATTATTATATTAATGACATTCAGAAAAAATCCCACGTTATAATACTGGCTTCAGGTTAAAACCGCAAATTTCAAATCGGTATTACAAAAATAAGGTTTTTATTTCAACAACTTTAAATATTAAAATCGTTTTCGGCACCCATGAAAATGTAATATTTGAATACCTTACACGACCATGTTTGTTACTTTTTGAGCGAACCCCCAAGTGGAGTCAAACGAAGTTCAATTTAAACATTTTTTTTTTTAAACACTCCTGATTACAGTAAAAAGGGAAAGAAGAAAAATATTAAAACATGCACGGCTTTTGGTCGCCGGGTCGGCCGCTTGGTGGAGTTTGGAGCTCCCAATTTAATAAAGATTAATTTTTCACGGAAAAAAAATTTGCGTAATTACATGATAACAGAAGAAACCACAATCAAAAACAAGCATTATAGCTATCACAACAAACTTTCAAAGTTTAGAGCATTTTTTTTTTTTGGGGGGGGGGAATGATTTTGCAAATGTTTTGAAAATATCGTTATTTTTTAACCGTTAACAAATGTGCCTAAGAAAAATATGACATTAATTAGGCAAAATTTCGAGATGCTGAGGATGTCTTGCTTTACAGCCTAACCCCCTTAACCTTTTAAGTTGAAAATTTAATATCATCAATGCCCCATATATAGAAGTAATCTGACCAAGTCTGGTCAAAGTAGTCCATCGGTCCAATGGAGATATAAGGTGATTTAGAGTGCGTCACCGAATACACACACATACAAACATAACATCTGGAATATTTCCATTCGATTTTTTGGGCTCCTTAGGTGTCAAAACGTCAAGATCCGCTAAAAACCGCATATGCCCAAAATGGACCAATTACAATACTCTCCCTTCTAGAACTATAACTCTGCTATACCGCTATCTCAACAGGAAAGTAAAAGGCGAGAAACTTTTACATACCGGATTTACCAAGAACGAACAAGAAGAAAAATTTAGACTTATGACTCCCCCCTGAATGAAATTTCCCGAACCAAAAAAAAAAACATAAAAATACAGTATAACTGAATTATCAACTTATTATAAGAATGTGACTTTCAGAGACAAACTACAAAAAAGAAAAAATAGAGTTCTTTCTCCTCATTCCTTTAGGGAAAGGGATTTGAATAAGACCGTATATCATCGGAAAGTATCTTAGTACCATAGACATTAAATTACATCAAAGAACTCGCACACCCCTTGAATAAAATTTTGAGATAAAGGGGCCATAAAATATGATTAAAAACAATAGCTGGTATGATTAGTCATGGTTATGACTAATTATTAACTTGTTTTATTCAATTTGAACAGCTGTTTAAAAATACATCATCTGTTTTGTAAATCATTTTTACCACCGATTTTGTAATGAATAAAAAATATGGTTTACCTAAAACTGATATTTTTATTTGAATGCCATCAATTTGTTTCTATAAATCCTAGAAGGTTGAAATTTTCACAGAAAAGTTTAAGAACCTTGGCTAAAAGTTCTGTATAGTTTCAATAGAATCGGTGGGGGAATGGGCGAGTGACTAAATCAAATACCTCTTCGTGGAACACGTTATATATATCAATTATTAGCTTACAAACATTTACTACAATTTAATAAATATAAATAATAATAAATTTAAAAAAAAATAAATTTAATACAGAAAAATAATTCAATTACACAATTAACATTTATGAAAATACATTGAGAAACATGCGTGAAAAAAGGCAGCACACACACCACATACCTATTTGTAACAACTGTTAATTAAACTCTTAATTACTCGTACAAATTTTTTTCTTAAACCTACAAAATTCTTTACATATTACTTAAGAAAAATTATTCGAATTAAAAGTTATTAACTAACTAACTGTGAAGATTACATCAGCGCTAAAAAAAATTTAACATATATATATATATATATATATATATACAGATCTACAACTGATTAAAAAAATTTTTTTTTTTTACAAAAAATAATACAAACTGTCCTTGGCTACACTGGTAGCGATTATCAAATCATTATCAGTACGATTTCATACGAAAGAGACAAAAACACAGAATTGACGGTGACATCATGATTATTTCAACTACATGAACAGTTTATTTAAGCTAATGCTATTTAAAAAAAAAAAAATTACCGCATCATACAAATAAGATGACAGCATCCCCCTATTCTTCTTTATAAACGCAATACCACTACAGAAGTAAATTTTTTTCTTTTCACGATGAACACGTAAATTAATAAAACAATTTCAAAATTTAATAGAAAAAAGTTGAATAGAAATTTTTCGCAACATTAAATAATGATTTCACTACTATAATAATAGAACAAGAATGGTAGCTGGCAGTCAGCAAGTAAATTAGTAAATAAAAATAGTGAAATTTTATGCTTTTAAAATAATTGATTTATTATTACTATTATTAT
>JAAAKQ030002201.1:0-18901 GCA_010016005.3 Zanna intricata | reverse complement strand
TTTAACAGATTGAAAAAACTTTTTCGTTATGTACAGTAGAAAATAACTGGAGGAAGAAAGAATACTTACAGTTTTTTTATGATAATGATAAAATGTTGCTTACAAGTATTATTTCATGTGGTTTAATAACTTACAAAAATACCACCGTTGTGTTCAATGCACTTTTCAACGCGTTGTACTAGATTTTGTGTTGCCAGCCTAACGGTATCTTTGCGTTCCAAACTAAATCCAATTTTTAAAATTATGTTTAGAAATTTCTTTACAAAAATGATAGCAAATGTATAGGATATTACGTGATAGAGAAATATTTGATTCTATAAAACCACTATACAATTTATAAAACTGTATATTTTGTCAAACAAAAAGGAGCCTTTGAAACAATATTTACTTCAATAAGTGTTACCAAGATGAATTCAAAGGTTAAACGGTCAATACTGCACTTGATCAAATAGACAATAAAAAGTTTTTATTATTTTTCTGTTTGCAATTGTATAAAAATTTAAATACCGGTTCATTTCTATCGAGTTTTGGATGATTTTGCTCTCTACATAAGAATATAATAATTTTCTTTTTTTTTAAATTCAATCTCTTTGTAAATTTTTTTCTTGCCAGAAAGAAGTTTTTCAGTTATTACTTTTATTATACTTTTCAGTTAATAATTTATTAATATTTAATAAAAATAAATTATATTAATAATAATATTTTTTTTAATAACTTTATTAATAATTTATTCACTTAAATGATAATTTAAAATATTGAAAAACAGTAATAATTATTTAATCGAAGGACTCTATTTTAAAAAACCCAACAAAAAATCACCCGTATGATTTATTCTTCCTCAGAATAGTTAAATAGATGTTAATCGTAAGATTTTTGAGGATTAGGCTATATGCTTATACACTTACACAAAGATAGCTGAAATTTAAGGTTAATATTTTAAAAAATGTTCCTTGTCCGCCACAATATTTTATTTTTAACGTAAACAATTACCATAATCATCAATCCTATGGTGATTTAGTTTAGGTATTTAGTTAATTACTTAGGATTTTTTATAAGTCTAAAAATATCCTAATAATTTTCCAGCCGTAATATAGGATATTAGTCATGAAATACGATGTGAGAAGTATTCCTAATATATTATATTAGTAAGCAATTTTTTTTCTATATTGTTTTATTTTTTTAAATTTAGGCCAATACCTCAAACATATGTGGCCAACAATGTTCGCAGTGACCATTTCAAGAAAATCTTTAATAATCTTTAACCTACACAAAGAAATAAACTATCATGATTCTATAAGTTAGAATCATGATAGTTGTGATATTATTTTTAATAGTAAGTTAAAATTAGATTTCTTTCACATTTTCTTACTACCACCATGACAAAAGAGTTTCATCTCTCAGTTAAATAGTTTACAGAAAAGAAAAAAAGTAGTTTTAGATGTTTATGTTTAGATATCTAAACCACCAGTATGATTAACAAGATTACATGTTTTGAAATATTATTTTGCTGTACTATTGTTTGAACATAATGTTATAAGAAATGTAATATTCAGAAGAAGCTATCATGATTTCGAATGTAGTAAATCGTAACCATTTTTACGGTTCTTGTATCATTAAAAAATGAAAAACATTGTAACACTGAAAAATTCATCATTATAACGATGAAAAACATACATTTTAACATTGTTTTTCACAGTACTCCTTATATCTCTCACCATGTAATGAATTTCGTTTCATCATCATCCCTCCCCCACGATAGGACAATTACAAGGCGGTTGTCCCCAACTAGTTTCAAATTCCGTAAACTTAATATACTTCAAAGGGTAGCAAACATCTAGTAAGTTTACGTTCGATCTTGTTTGTTCTAAGCTAGAGAAAATGAATACCAAACGTTCACGAAAAATATTTCTAATTTAACAGTCTTCAAAATAAAAATGTTATTTAAATCTAATATGTAAATAATATTAATATCAGATCTGATAATTATTTTCTTATTAAAACGATTTATAACTACTTCCTTAAATGAAGTTGATTATAAGATTATTTATTTACTATTTATACTACACTTCAATTATTTATTTTGCATTAAATGTCAACAATAAATCGAAAACATAACCGATTTATCATGTAACATTTTATCATGTAAATAACAGTTAAGATATAAAAACCATTTCCCTACAAAATTTGTAGAAGCAACAATGTTAATTCAGTTCTTTTTTTTTTTAATTTATATTTAGCATATGTATTAGACTGCAAATCAGATGGTTGAATTGTAACTACTATTGCTCCCAAACTAAGTCCCAAACTAATCCAAGGCAAATATTAACAGATAAAACCTGTAAAAAAAATAAATGTGCTGTTCGAATAAAAATATTTAATCCTTTTTATTATTCTTTGTTCAAGAATCGTTCCTGCAACGCTCGTTATATTAATGAATAAACGGCAGTATCTGCGGAATATGACAGTGTGACAAAAAGTTCTCTATCCTACTGGCAGTTCTACAAGATATATTTACCTACCATATTTACATGATGATATGGTATGAGTATTTCATGTGTCGTACTTATTTCTAAAATGAAGTGTTGTAGAATAATATATCAGTATTTCAACAACTTAGTGTACAATGCGTTTAGAACTTTTAATGATTTAATTTTAAGTAACTAGCAGATACTGTTGAACTTTCTTTACGACTAAAATCAGTGGCAGAAATATCAGTAAATATAGTTTTTCACATGATTGAAACGATTTTGAAACAAAATATGATAACATTAAGT
The DNA here is from genome assembly GCA_010016005.3 of Zanna intricata. Classification (NCBI taxonomy): domain Eukaryota; kingdom Metazoa; phylum Arthropoda; class Insecta; order Hemiptera; family Fulgoridae; genus Zanna; species Zanna intricata. Next base: position 16,127 of record JAAAKQ030002201.1, on the reverse strand, counting down.
AATTGAGTGAATATAAAATATAATTTTAGATTGTTGGTTAAAATACATATTATTAACTAAGATAAATTATAAGGGAAGTATATTAATGTAACTGAAATTTATCAAACAAACTTTTTTCTTATTATATAAATAATGATAAATGTTGGCTGCGTCTTTCTTCCGAATTTCTGAATGTAAAAAGAAAGCTCGTAATGTAATACTATTATTTATAAGTGATACCAAAGTGCTTAAGCGCCATAAAAAAAGTAAACAATTATAGTACCTTAAAGTATGAAATTATTTTAGGATAAAAATGCAGAAAATTCTATTTCATGGCAAATAAATTAAAATTTGAAAAAATAATTTTTTTTGATTGATTATTGTAACATTTTCATGGTTATCATCGGATGATTTACTATCTTTTCGATCTAAATTTTTCCTTTTTTTTAACATTTAATAATCACCATTACATCTTTATATTAAAATTTTAATTTTTTTCCCTTAAATAAAGACTATTAAACTTCATAGATTATATACTACATCTACTATATTCTGTTCAGTCATTCTTTTTCTGCAAAATTAATTAACTTTAATTAAATTTAATGTTAATTTTAATTTCTAGTTTGATTTTTTCCTTCCAAAATTAAATTCATTGCAGTAAGGCGATCAGCCAACTACTCAGAATATATTGTGGATGAATAATCCAGAGATAACCAGAATAGTAAGAGTGTGCTAACCGAATGATTTCTTTTTCTTTTTTTTTTTTTGGCCGGATGACTTCTATAAAATGAGGAAGGAAGCTGGGATCAATAAAATAATATAATTTAATATTTTGGGCTACAGATCTAAGGACCGTATGTCTATTCATCTATAGAAGGATGAACAAGAGAAAAAACCAGTGGAGAAATGGAAACAGGATTCAACTTGAAGACGCAGATCCAGTAACTCAAACTCCGATGAAAGAAAAGAAGTAAAAAGTTGGTTTTAAGTTGCTGTTATTAACAGTTTATTTAACTAATCGTTGAATTGTATTAATCTATGCCTGAATTATTTAATGAAAGGTATCGTCATGTTTTATAGTGAGATATTTCAAAGTATCTATTTAAATTCACATCTCATACCAATCATCAATCATTCGTTTTCTGCAAACTTGATTTCCTTTCATCGACTCAAGTATCTTTCTACTTCTATTCTGTTAACTTTACTTTTCAAAGTTGCTACTTTATTATTGCAAGTTGTAATTATACTATCCACACTTGCTGTCACTGTTCTTTTAGTATACTCTAACCTGAATAGCTTAATTAATTTTAATTCTTAATCTTTCAAAAACAATAAAGTTATAACTACTTAAATTCAGAATATCATTTTTCGTACACTGTACATCCAGTACATCTAATATAATACAATTAATCTAAAATAATATTATGCATTGATTATGGTTATATTACTCGGTCTTGGTAATTTTATTTTAAAGCGTTAGACACATAACGTCCCTTTAATCGTAATATCCTTTATGTATTCATAATGAGTAGTATATTTTCGAAAAATCAATAATCATAAAGAAAAAATTTGATGCTATTTCAATCAAAGGATCAAGCTTCTTTTTCAAATAAAATCTTAACATATCACTATCATATAATGTATGATATATGTTATATAATATACATATCACTAAATATAACATTATATAACATATCAATAGAATATAATTTTAAATATATCTTAAATTTAAATTAAATTTTAAATATAAGATATATTTAAAATTTTTCATTCATCTAAACATTTACGTTATTCAATTTTTATAAAACGTATTATTATACTTTAGGATTAATGTTCTTTTTAAGGATAAACTTATATTTATCTTATTGAGTGTAAATTAAGATCTTTCACTAATCGAAGAAATTAGATTACAATAATTCTAAACAGATGCATAATGTCAAAGAAATAACTGTTAATTTTATGCGAGTGACAAAAATTAAATTGAAAATTTACTATACTTCAGGAATATATAATATAACTTGAACTATCTTTAACGCGGCAAATATCGAGCTGCAGCAAACAAAAATAGTATTTTTGTTCGGGCCATAACAAACACAAAATGTAACTGACCATAATGTGAAAAAAATTAATCAAAAATATATATTTCAAGACGCAAGACAACTCACACCACATGAAACTGCAAAACGAGGGAATGTGAGTAGTGTAGTAAGGTGGTGTTCTTCTGCTAATGTAAATTAGCATGAGAGACCTACCAAATTTCAAGCAGCATTTCCCTACCTTTGTTCTTATTAATTAAACTTAATAAGAGAAAGCTAAACTATTGAGAGAGTAACAAACTATTAAATTAGTGTCCTAATAAAGCCTACCGGGCTGGTCTAGTGGTTAACACGACATTGCAAATCAGCTAATTTCGAAGTTGAAGTGTCTAAGGTTCCATTTTTAGTAAAGGTATTTCCTTTGATACGGATTTGAATACTAGATCGTGGATACCGGTGTTCTTTTGTGGTTGGTTTTCAATTAACCACACTTCTCAGCAGTTTGTACACCTGAGATTGTACAAGACTACAATTCATTCACATTCATATATATCATCCTCTGAGGTAATACCTTGCGGTAGTCCCGGAGGCTAAACAGAAAAAGAGACAGTGTACTAATAAGAGTCTAAATATCCTAACTGCATTACACAACGCCAATCTGTAATATACTACGATACTTAATTGAAGGACTGACTGAAAGTGACCGCCAAATCTAATCTTCCATTTTGCAGCGTGAGTTTGTTGTTTTTATAATGTAGCCTACTGTTTACGTATTTCCAGCTTAACTTTGTCGGTGCAAAAACCAGTGCATAACTTTGTCGTACCATCATTCAACAAAGCAGTATGTAGATTTCCCGAAAAATTTCTGAGATCAGATCAACGGAGAAGTTTTACACATTTTTTATACAGAGGACGGATAATTTGTAAACAGTTTGATTGCATATGATTTAACACACACAATTACACGTTTACAACTTTTATCTGATAAGAAAAAAATTCAATGATAGAAATAGTCAAAAAAAGGATTCTAATCGATGCATCAAGTTTTTAAACGGAATGAGATGAAAATAATATATTGGTGGGTATACAAAGTTTAGTTTATATTTGTAAATTACAACAGTTATTAAATTTCTTTCTATTTTTTTAACCTCAGGAACCACAATTAAGTATATCTTCAGAGAGATGAGATGAATGAATCGTAGCGTGTGTGAAAAATGCCATGCCTGACCGGGATTCGAATCCGGGGCCTCCGGATGAAAGGCCGAGACGCTGCCACTCGGCCACGGAGGCCGGCGAAATTTAAATTTCTTGTAGTTAACAATTTAATTCTAATAACGATAACTATTATTTTCTCATAATATTGGTTCTGAGCGGGCAAGTAAAAAGCATATTCAGAGAGAAAAACTTGAATTCCGGAAAATTTCAAGTCTTTAGTATAGTAAATCGTGGAGGAGAGGTTGAATCAGAAGGTGGTTATTTGCATTAATGATAGTTAATTCCGAGTTTTTTTAATGATTCTGGTCCTTTGGTATTAAAATGTAAAATTTGATGGACGTTTAAGAAATGTTTTGTTATTATGCAGCTTATCTAATTTTCATTCATATTCCCTTGAAGTGACAACAGAGGAGGCAAATTTTGGTGGCGATGGGTGAATTTTGAATATAGTGGTTTTATAATTATTTATACTCATATTATTTATACACCATCGATTAGATTATTTTAAAATATGTTAATCCTATAAACGTTATTGTAATATGGTGAAATATTAATAGGTTAGAAAGTAGAAAGAAAATTTTATTTTTATTTAATGTGAATGACCGTAGAAAGACGGATGCTAAAATGCTGAAACAACTGTAACATCAGCGTCGGATGTCCTGCCGTGAATCACTGACGGGGATGGCCACGCGCGAGCGAGGTAAAGGAAACGACCGAGCAGATATATAGAAGGCGGTCAGTAAGGTCAGGGGGACTAGACGATAGTAAGCGCGGAATCGCGTTTGTCCACGGCAGCAACCCGCGATACGGCAGGTTCGGCCGTGAAACGAGACAAAAGCAACATGGAACGGTGTCCCCAAAGTTGCGGGTCGGCAGGATACTTATTTTTGAAGTGATCGGTGTGAAGTTATAACAAAAGAAAGTAAAGTAATTAGCAAAGTTTTCGTTTTTCTTTTTTTTATCTATTAATACGTCGGTGAGTCTCGTTAGTTCGGTGTCGTGCATGTGGCCGAGGCGCGTCGCGAGTATCTGCCACTGCCAGCGAATCGCAGGACGATGGTCGGTCGACCAAGTGTATTTATCTGTATGTATCTAGGGGTAGTCAGACAATAGTCGTGAAATTTTGGAGGCTCGGTAAACATTAAGTGTAGTTTATAAGTTTTGAATTAATTAGTTTATAAGTTTTACTTATCAAAAATTTAATTAGTGAGATAATTAAATGACCATTCTATGAAGGGCGTTGTACCTTATTAAAAGTGAACAGGCTTGATATAGCCTTATAAGCGGGAAGGTCATGATGAGGTTTTTATTATTGTATTGTCTTCTGTTTATGTGGTATGCCCCTAGAGTATAACCTATAATGATGGTTGGTGTGTGATCGGGGCAGGAAGCCGGATTGCTTCCCTGACAATAGCTGAATTGTGAACAGGACAAATCCAAGTGTTGGCTAAGCACATGGGTTATGATGAAAATTTTTGCTAAGATAAGTTTTGTTGAAATAATTTGTGGTAGATAATTTTGTTAAGATAATTTTTGTGAAGATAAATTTTCGTATAAAAGTTATTTGCGGGGAAAAATTTGGTTGTAATCACTTTCTTGAATATGACAACTAGTTAAATGGAATTCAAAAGTTCATGATCTGTTAATTAATTATTATGAAGAACACTGTAAAATATTGAAATAAATTGCCATTATTTGTGTTGTTTTTCCGATAACTTTGTAACTTTTTCATTAGGCTTGGAAAAACAAGTGACAAAATTAAGAAAAGAAACAATATAAACTGACAGTATAATAAGAACAGTAACAATAAAAAAATTATGAACATTGAATTAGAATTGTACAGTAACAATAAAATCAGTAAAAATTTTAATTAAGTTGATATATTTATCATTATTAAAAATATTATTTTTGGTTTTATGTTTTTGTTTTTTTTTTAATTTGTTTTGTTGATGTATTAAGGGTGTAAATCCTGATTATGATGATAATTATATATAAGATGTATAAATGTTGGTTATGGTGATAATTATATGTGAAGATAGTTTTTCTGTATATAGGGCAACTGTTATGAACATTTGTTACAATTGTAGACCATTTACGGGATTTTTGGGTAATGGTAATTTGTATTAAATAGCCATCTACGGGAGAATTTTTAGGTAAAAAGTTGTTGACCCTTCCCGTGCCCCCGTTACAGTTATGGCTTGGATTTCAAAACTGTTTTAGACCCTATTAGATGTAAATTTTTTAGAATATGAAAACAATATTTCAAAATTTGTAAAAAAATAAGGACGTTTTAAAAATGTAAAAAAAAAAAAAAAAAATATTTCCTATATATACAGTATTAATATTAAAATACTACATATGATGTGAATAATGTACAGGAGATTTAAATTAATATTTTTTACTATATTAATTCATAACCTGTGAAGTACGAGTATATTAATACTTTCCTTTGGTCTTTTTGATTGCTTATCATAACATGATAAACCGTTATAACATATACACCATTAATATATAAATACTATTTATGTTAATAGTTCATAAATACTATTATTTATTGAAATATTAATTATTATATTTGTTTCGTTTTAAAGTTTTCTTCCTAAAGTTTTGATTCTCCATTTGAGTCTTACTAACAAAAGGAAAATTATTTTTACATATGAAAAACTTGGCAATTATTTTATGCATGTTGTTGATTAAATATGTAATATTTTTTTATCTTAACTAAATCGATCCACTTAGACCACGAAAACATGAACTGTAAACATTTTCTTTAATGGCTCATTGAAATACTCACTTGTAAAACTTGCAAAGAGAGCTTGAAAAGAATCATATTGAATAGTTCGAGTGGAGGTACTAGAAAACCGAATTGCCAATAATGGTTACACAAACCTTTCGGAAACCTGTCCTACAGAACATAAAGTTTGCATGCTAATGCAATTCTGCAACATGGGACTGTAGAGATCTACTTCATATGGGTTTCACAGATTACAGACAAATACAGATATTGGAAATATAGGTTCGCTAAACTTACTTACTGAAATTCTGTACCGGGTTTAAATATAACTAGACGATTTTAAAATAGAAATATATTGCATATAAAAACGTGTATGTCTACTAGTGATGACTTCCGCTAGAAGATATTGTAATGACTTATCACTGCTATATTAATAAATTCAGAATTTGAAGTTTACTTTTCTTAAAAATTAAAATAGAGTTTGGACAATACATATCATTTCGATTTGAAAGATTATGCACATACACGCACGTTTTAGGTACTGCATTATTCTTTATTTAGCTTCAACAAACCTCAATCATCCAAAATGAAAATTCTAATTCATACATTATCAATATTAATTTTTTTTTTTTAATAATTTTTTTTTTCTATATTTATACCTTTTTCAAGATCAAATAAAGTTTTCTAGTGTTTTTTATATTTCGCCCACAAACTAGGTTTTGTTTTAGGATTCTCTACAAACTAAAGATTATGATAATCCTCTAATGTTCTACATTCCCTTTAAACACTACAATTGAAAACGATACGTACAGAAAGAGACTGCATATAATGTGGAAGAGATTGAAAATAATATTTTTTTCACTATATTAATTCATAACCTGTGAAGTATATTAATACTTTTCTTTGGTTATTTTGATCGCTTATCCTAACATGATAAACCGTTATAACATTTATTATTTATACAAATAAAAGTAATGAAAAGTCGTTTCCGGAAATAATTGTTTAAAATTTATTACTGTTCTGAAAATTACTGTTGGATGAAGTGAAGCATTTCCCTTGGGATATATACTGTTTACCTGCTGCTGCCAGTTCAATTTATCGACCCTTCTTCAACACTTTATTTTAGTAGAATCCACACATTTCATTTCCCATATTTTTTATATGAAAATAATTTTTATTAGCTAAATTCTTTAAAAAGAAAAAAAAATTAAACGCTTACGGTAACCGGTCATGAGAATGTTTACTAATGTTGTCCGTTAATTTCATAAGGATGCATAAATAAATACCGAAATAGATTCATTTAATATCAAACATATTTTAATTTTAGATAGAAATTAGCAAACTTCTATCCTTCAGCTTGAAATTCATTGTATTTATAAAGAATAATATTATCCAACCTTATTTCTTGTGTAAATAGTCACTAATTATCTATTGATTTTAAACAAATAGTATATCTATACATATCTTACAGTCTTCGAAGAGTAGGTTTTACTACTAGATCAATAAATATGTAAAATTAAAAGAAAGATGCGAAATTGAGTAAGTGAACTTGTGTCATACGGACATGTTATTTTATTGCTCCGCGATTATAATTTATTTATTGGTTTTTAGCTTTTTTTGAGAACGGGCGTTAGTTATTGTTAGGTGATTATTGAGTGGATATTTTTTTTTCTGTGATTTTGAATCTCGGACTCATATTTTTTTTTACTGACCATTTTGTGTTGTCAATCTTCCAGTGCAATAAGGATCACTTTAGTGTGAGTGTTGACCGTAGACGTACAAACTAGTTAACTAGTTATTTACTGCTTATAGACGGTAATCGTTGACGGTGACGTCAGTGAAGTGTATTAATAAAGACGTAGAAGAATTTCTTGTCATAAATGATCTTGGATAACCTTTACAAGACGATGCAGAAGATTCAGACTTGTAGTTCACATAATAGACTTAGACGCTGATGCAACAGAGCAGGAATTTCAGCATGATTAACGTAACCATTGGTGAGATGTAGGAATTCAGAATCTAAGCCATACGTCCGTACGTCCGGCTTACAGAAATACTAGTATCACGACGGTTATCGTAACAATGAGGGTGACTAATAACTAATAGAACAGAGAATAAGAGTGGGATCGGTGCATTGTAGAGCCGAGATAAGGGAGTCGGAAGAAAGGAGTTATAGGTGTTGGGGCACGGGTATGTCTCAGCAAATGCATGGGAATTGACAGATTTCAGATATGCTTCAACTGTGGGAAGAATGACCACCAGAGGGCGCAGTGCGAGCATCCGATGACCTATGATATATGATGGTAACCGTGTCTGTATATACGGTTGACTATAGAACATCATAATGAGATTCCTCCAGTTGAATAGAATAGGTGCGTCGGCAAATATCCTTATCTTTTACCTTTTATTACCTCATTACCTGTTACTTCTTACTACCTATTATTCTTATTCTCATTTTAGTAGCCGGCGAATTTTATGCAAAATCACCAGAATTTGGTGGTAACGTTCGAAATGTTCGAAGGATTCACTTGGCCGATCGAAGTAGTTCGCTAAGATTGAATTGGATCAGTGGAGAAGGATCCAATTTCGAGCGGTACCAGTCGTACTCGATCCAAGACCTGGATTTTGTCAGCGAGGAGCATGTTGAATTGTCTCGGGTGGAGGATTCTTGAAGAAGAAAGTCTATCCAATCACCGGATTGTATTCTTTAAGGTTCCTCGGTGCTTATATCGACGACACGTGATGATGGGTAGGGTGACGTCGTAGTATAGGACGTAGCAGTGTAGAAACTTCATGTTCAGACCTAACCACAATCGTATACATTTAAGAATCAACAAGGAAGCGAAATTTCTTTTCTGAAGAGTCCAAGGGTATATTAAAGTGCATATTTGTAACTAATTTTTTCGTTAAACCTCCACTTTTACTAAGAATTCTCTTATTATGATCTCTTATTACCTTAAACGGGAATTCATTATCGAATACATACTCCTCAGGTTCTACCCTCAATACAAATGAATATATTAAATAACAAATAAAATACTACATTAAAGAATACATTAAATAAAAAAAAAGAAAGAAAAACAATTGGCTGAGTTTCAAACCGGTTGACTGAGGGACACCGGTGACAGACACTTTAAACCGTTCGGCTAAACCACCTCGCTGACATATCGAGTGAAAATTGATTTATATAAATTGCATGCAAGAGATTTTCATACGTACATACTTTAAAAAAAAATTATGTAATGTAAATAAATAAAAATTATCTAACACCGCGGCCTATCTGCATATAGGTCAACCATTCAAATAGTGACCAATGATCTTCCAACGCTCGATTGTTTTATTACATTAACAATAAACCGTGAGTAAACAATTATATTGTAGTATATTAGTAGACAGCATGTAATTGTTTTGGATTTGAAATTCACTTCGGTGTCAACTTTAGTTTTCAAATCAATAACGCCTATATTTACAGGTTTATTTTATCGCAAACATTCACTAACATATAAAGGATATCTATTTTTATAACCTGGAAATGTATGCGGTGTGCAATTTTTGTATATGATTTTTTAAATTCCATAAACATTTTATACATCATCCTACGATTCCCCCTTAAATTACCATATGGATATTGATTTGAATTTGTTATTACTTTTATGTTTTACACGTTACATAATCAAATTCTGACGCATGTTTCGTAACGTTATCTCTCCTATCAGTTTGAAAACCTACAATAACATATCGCTGTTTATTTAATTGTGATGTTGTTGTCACGTTCCATGTGAAAGAATTTGTTTGAGGAAATGATTAGTTTCATAAAGTTTCCAATTTTTAAACGTTATACGCACCTCTTTATTTTTGTTTCTCAATTTAACCAATTCCAATTGATATTTAGGCGCGGTTTTTAAATACGGTAAAACCCATGAGATTTCTGTTAATGTTAGGTTATATTTATGATAGGAAACTATAGCACGTATCGCGTTCGAATCTTACTAATACGTTTCAACCCTTTTTCTTGTCCATTATTTATTATTATTAGTTTATAATCTTCAGCGAAACCCATAAAAATTGATAATGGTATACAAAAACTAGAATTACCATCATCATTCATATCTACTTTATTGTTATCCTTAACAAATCCAGCTGATCCAGATGGTGAAATTAAAGAATTTGTTATTCAAAGATCATTTTTCCTAATTGATGCCACTCCTACATTTCTTATACAGCCTACTTCACCTACAGTAGGCTGTAGGAGCCTATTTCTCCTACAGACTACTTCGTTAATGCGGTATTCTATATCATCAAATAAAAATGCACCCGCAAAATTAACTAATTCTGAAATTGCTGATTTTTTCCCGTTGTCACCTACAAGCCTTCCACGAATAAGCAAAAACGAATAGCCTGAACATCCGCTTAATTTATTTGTATTTTAATAGGCTGACCCACACAAACGTTATTTATATTTGGATAATGATTGTGGTAAATTTTATATGTTAACGCCTCATCTAAATGCATGACTGTTTCATCGTTTAAATTATGGAATCTATATATTATGGAATCGTTTAACATTATGGAATCACCTGGATCTACACTTAAAGGGAAATCGTACAAAATACAACCTTGATTTTCATTTTTATAATTACCCGAAATAATATTATATTTTACATATATTACATTTACAGGACTAACATTAGATTACATTCCATTCGATCTGATATGTGTGTTACATTTGATTTCAGAATTCTCCCACTAACTCAGTAGACTACCAGCACTACAATCTTAAATATTGTATGCATTATGTATTGTTAAATATTGTTATGCAATACTGTATGTATTGCTGTTTGTCTTCTTCAAAATTGTGTTTTTTTCTTTTTAATTTCATTCCGTATACATTCAGCAATATCATCAATCCCTTTAATACCAGTCGGTATGTTTTTGTAATGTTTTTTTAAGTATATCATAATTATTATTTTTATTTTTTTTTCACGTGTTTATCGAACGGATAACATAATTTATTATTCCTATCTTGTTGAACCTTTGAAATAGTGTTGGCGGTCATTAACAATTTTAAACCTATCTCATATTTACCATCGGAAAGTTCAATTAAAGAAGAAAATAATTTTTTCATCACTGAACTATTTCCATCAATAGACAATAGAGCCAACATTCTAAGAAGAAAAAATAAAACAAACGTTTAATTTATTCGCATAAAAACTTTAAACATAACCGACTTCCACAAATTACATTATCATCGGCTTTATATTTATCATAATTGTACGATACGTTAGATTCTCCACCGAAATAATTCCGCAATTCTGTAGGTGGATGAATATTACCTATCAAAATAGTCTACATTTTTATAAAAATTATATTAACAAAATAGTCTACATTTTTATTTATTTACTTAAAACAAATCCAGTGCGTACCAAATCAGTTTGAAGTGTTCAAATTAGCTATAGCGCGTTCATTTTTTCTAATATTTTTCGATAAAAACACCTATAAATGTGGGATTTTCAACTCTTTTCGTATTTAATAAGTGTATGACTTGTTTATTTTTTCCAAAATGACTTCTTTAAAAATTTTTTTACCGGTAGAAACAAAAATCATGTTTATCATATTAACAAGTTAATTGAATAATAAATTCTGTGGGAGTGTATTCCTTATAAAAATTCTTTAATATTATTTTATGCGTTATCTATGAATGTAATTAAAGTGTATTTGTCAGATAAATCTTTAAAACAAAATATTATATTATGGGGGTCAAAAAGGATAGAATCGTTTGATAATGTAACTCGTTCGAATTTCACAGTTTTTTCTCTCTGAATAAGAATGTTTATTTCTTATTAAATAATATTCTATTTACGATATGTGTAACAAGATCACTATTTAGATAATTTAATATACATGTTTAATTACAAAAAAAAATGTATTTAAGAATAAAGGAAGAGACTATAATATATATATATATATATATATAGGATAAATTGCATGCTGTCGCTGTCGGTTCGCAAGTTAGTGGCACCCGTATTATGGGCGCGGCGTTCTAAATCGTTTACGAGATGTGTGGACTTTTCCTTGATGCTGGAATTCTGTCCGTTCTGCGATACCTTAGGACTTTCGAGCCATGCACCTATCCGTCCATAACTCGGCCGTGCGGGACACTTTTTTCTTCACATACTTGGCGCAGAGTGTTGCAGAATAAAGATCTAAGGTAAAACAAACGCGTCTAATATACAATATATACATGTAATATATTGATACTAAAATACGTATATATATATATATATATATACACACATAAAAGATAGCATGCAAATTATGTAAATCAATTTTCACTCGATAAATCAGAGAGCAGGTGTAGCTGAACTGTTCAAGACGTCTGTCGACCGCATCCTTCAGTCAGCCATTTCAAAACCCATCCAGTTGCTAATTTTTTTTTTTCTTTATTTAATATAGTTTTTTCCTTAGTTTTATGTGTACACAATTCGGGAATGTATTATTAAACATTATTTAATGTACTCATTTATAATTAGATCAAAACCTGAGAGTATTTTTTCGATGATGAATGCCCGTTTAAGAAGAGAATTCTGAGAAAATGTAAAGGTTTAACGAAAACAGAGCTAACAATATGTTCTCTCTTGGACTTTTCACAAATGAATTTTTGGGCTTCCTTGTTGATTGTTTAATGTATACGATTGTGGTGAAGTTTGAACCTGAGGTTTCTATACTACTTGCTGGCTGCATTTACTAACATGACCGGAACCGAGGTATTTTTGAGAATAGGTCTGGAATAGGCCCAGACGGGCTAATCAAGCGGTGGCTGGCATCCGGAGGAGCACGCGGATTCCGATGCTGGTCAACCTCGATGTTAGTAACGCCTTTAATTCACTCCTGGGAGATTCAATATTTCATATGATTCACAATAAAGGGACCAGGGGCTCTTTACGACGTATAGTCCGGGATTATTTAGCGTACAAATCTATGACATGTGATCGGAGAGAGGACGTTAAGATTTGACGTGACATGCGGGGTCCCTCAGAGGTCTGTACTGGGCCCACTGTTGTGGAATATCAGGCACGACGGGGTGCTTGGAGTGGACTTCCCACCTGGAGTTACCCAGGTAGCTTTTGTGGACAAGCTCGTCTTGTTTGTGACTAAGAAAGAGGACGAGGTGGTTGCGGCTGCTGAGGAGGTATTTAAACAAGTATGTTGCTAGCTGGAGAAGAGAGACCTATAATTGTCACCAGGAAAGACGAGAGTGGTGGCATTAACGGCAAAAAGGAGACTTCTCGATTGAACTTCAAGTTGGGGAACACCAGGCGGACTTGCAAGATGCGACCAATTATCTCGGTGTGTTGGTAGATTACTGAAAATCTTTCACTAACACGTGTAAGAGCTGTGTTAGCAGGCTGAGAAAGCTCTGACAGGACTGAGGAAATTATTGGGAAGAATAACGGGACATTGCAATTCTAAACGCCGGATGTACACCCACGTGGTGAATTCAATAATTCTATAAGGTATACCGTTTTGTGGGCGTTGTGGGTTGAGCGCAACCGGTACTTACTCGAGAGAGTACAACGCCAGATCGTTTTTCGGGTGATGGCTGCATAAACTATGTACTCAACTGATAGAGTGATAGTGGTTTCTAGTGCAACAATTGGCTCACCATAAGACAAGAGTATATAACGGATGAAATCATTAAACATCGTTCAGGGCAGTGATTTTTGTGTGGCAGGCCAGATGGCACGACTTTTAGAAAGGAAAATGGACTCACTGACTGATATCGAAGTGAATCAATCTTATCAGCAATCGACAACTGCTGGAACTAGTCATCTACCTTTGAAATCCATTTTTTCCTCATTTGTGATTTTTCGTCTAAGTGTTATTTTACTGGTATTTATAACATATATTATTGTTGTTATTAATTGTTATATTTAACAAACTGATCTAATTTTACAATATGATAGAGTAATTTGAAATTAAATTTATATTATTTTAATTCCTACTTTTAAGTTCTCACGAACGTGTCTTAAATGTTTTTAATTACTGCTGCTTTATCAAAAATATGTTTAAAATTTTTGTTCTAAAACCTATATTTTAATGTTTTGTATACAGCAGGTAATTTATTTTTCCTTTAATGGAGAACTTAAATAGAAACGGTAACAAAATTCAAAAATTTAACTTGTTACTATTACTAAGTTCTTATTGCCCATTTAAGATTTGTGAGTCATTTAAATTATTTTATAATTTACAAATTTCATTATATTTTAAAGAAAACAAAAAATTAAAAATATTCATGAAATAGATCAATTTTAATTTTATTCTACTGCAACTGTATATACTACAAATTGCAAAGCGAGTTCAAAATAATATTAATTACATAACCTTAATATATCTACTAATGGTTAGCAATTAAAATAATTATAGTACATTCGTGGGATTTTCTAAATCAATTAAAAACATTAACAATTACCTTTAAAACTTACGAGAAATAAAAGGGTAATTTTTCTTAAAAGCATTTCAAACAAGAAGAAAACCAGATCAAGTTGTTTATTTGATCTATGAAAATGTATCTATTTCACGTCTTGTGTGTATTTTTTCATTAGCAGTCGTTTAAAATCATTGAAATTTTTAAATCCTATTTCTTCTGTACCATTCTCTTTGCCTCATTACTCTTCTTGTATCCTTCGTCGTAAAATACTAATTTCATGTGTTTCGATCTTTATTTTCATTCATTGTTTTGCTATCTTCATTTCCTTTTTGAATCTAAAAAGGAACCAAACTGTCATATACTTAATTCATGGTCCTCTAATGTGGTTCTTCAGTTAACAAAATTCTGCCACAAATTCTCTCTATTCAATTTGACTAAAGATTTCATTTCATGTTCTGTTATTCTCCATAATTTTCACTCGAACTTATAAAACAACATTTTAATAACTTAGCCATTTTAAAGGGAATTTTTTTCTTGATTTAGATAGCAAAAATATGACCTCATATTTTATGTTCTTTTACGTACAACTTTTATTAAGTATCCTTCTTAATAAAAATTAAGAAGGATACTAATAAAAAGGATAAAATGTAGAAGGATTAAGTATCCTTAAATTTATATTCATATTAGAATCAAATTCACTGCAGATTTTCAGCATAAATGCTTTCCTTGTTTGAGCCAGTATTCTACTAACATCTTCAGTTATATCAGTGATATTCTCTAGATATCTGATAGTATCTATCTATCAGTGATATTCTTTCTTCTTATTTAAATTTTGTCAAACAAAATAAAATAATGTTATTGAATTAATGAAACAGGACTGTTATGAAATTTTATTATTGTCCTGCTTCAAGAATTCATTACCACTGTTTTATTCTTAAATACTTTCAAACTTTTTTGCCGTAGAAAAATAACGTTCATCATTTATCTCACTCACATATAGTTTCGGTCAAAGTATAATGAAAGCATGTTAAAATTGTAATGTTTTTGTTGCTGATTGTATCTGCTCTCATATTCTGCTATTAGAGCCTTAACTGCTTATTTCATCTAAACATTAAAAAGCTATGGATAATGAGTTTTACAAAATTTTCTTTCATTTTAATTTTTCTGTTTTTAATTTTTGTATGATATAAGTACAGTAAAACAAGGAATTTTTTGTATTTTATAACTCATTTACGTGAAATCAAAATTTTATACCTTTTATTAAAATAAACTATCTACTATCCTTTAATATTTTAAGCTATTTTTATTGGTAACCATTTAAGCAAGAGTAATAATAAGATTTTAAAAAATTATACATTTATTTATTTTCTCCAACCTCTGCGTAGAAGTTTCGGCGTCTGTCTTTGTTTTGAAAGATTATGTTTCCCAGTCAGAATTAACAATTTTCGTTCCTACAAGATTCATCTCACTCCAAACAACTTGTAGCTGTAAAGTATATTATTATTTAGACTATTTTTCTTATAAACATATACGAGTAAATATAAAGAAAAATATTTTAATTATTTTTTGCTTAAATTTACTTTTTTATTAATATAATTACCGTTTCGGATGAAATTACAGCTGAAATCTAATTTTATCAAATATGTCATTTTAATGTAAAATTTTTTTTTTTTTTGTCTTCAGTCATTTGACTGGTTTGATGCAGCTCTCCAAGATTCCCTATCCAGTGCCAGTC